>JASDQU010306249.1:109979-124470 GCA_032191745.1 Picea mariana
GTTTATCTTTTGATTTCTGGCTTCTAGCTAGTGAGCCCAACATTGGGGGTTTTGAGGGTTTTGACTTAACAAACCCTAGAGGATGATTCAGTGGTGAAAGATTCCACCTAGATTGTCCCAAGCTTGGTCTTGAAGCTAGAATACACTCCCACACCATTCTAGTTCCAAATCTACTTAGTTGTAGGAGGATTCTACATCAGTTTCATGTGCAGATAGAGAGAGGGCACACCAATTGCGGGTTTCCAGTAAGGGGGGCGCACCATTCATTGAGGAAGAATTCGTCCTAGCATAGGAGAAGGGATTCTGGAAATTCCAGGTATTGGGTTTCCTTTGCAGGTGTCTTGGCATCATTCATGGTGGTTTTCTAGACTCTTTTAGTGGAGGATCGATTTGTATTGAGAGTGAGTCATTTTCCCAAGAGGGGGAGGTGCACCATTATTTGGAGGGTAGCTAGATCTAAGGATCTAGAAGGTATTTGAGGATTTTAGCACTTGGGTTCTCATTGAAGCATCCTCATCTATCATTGTGGAGAGTTTGAGAGCATTTGGAGGCCTTCTTCACCAGAGCCGAATTATCTAAGGCTTCAACCATCCAGTGGGGTGCACCATTCAGTGGAGGAGTTCAGATCCATAGAGGTTGAGAGGGATCTTAGAGATTTGGGCACCTGGGTTGTTCTTACCATTGCCCGATCTACTATTTCACATCTTTCTAGAGGTGATTGGACATCTTTGGCACCAGGGCCGAATTGTTGAAGAGCTTTAGTTATCCGACAGAGCGTGGCATCTTCCAGTAGTGAGGGGTTTCGCACTTGGTATTGGTCTTCATCTCTTATCCAGCCTTTGGAGGATTATGTTTTATTGTCGGGAGAATTTTTTAGCAGATTATAATTGTTATCAATTGTCTATCATCTTGGCCATCTGTTGAGCATTCTAGATCGACATCTCCATTGTAGTAGATTCTTCTATTTTATGAATAAAGAAGATTTGAGGTGTTTTGGGTTGTCTATCTTATAGAATATGGTTGAGGTATGTTCCATGGTTATCTCTTTCTATTATTTGTTTCATACACACATATAAACACATCTAAACAAGTATATCAAAAAACTGTTTGACGAAATACCACAACCAAAAAAAGTTTTAAACAGACACCGAAACAATGATGTTCCTTGCATAATGTCTTGGGATCATTAGAGTGGTATCAAAGCCTAAATCATGCAAACCTAAGGGGTCTTTCATAGGGATAAATGGATAGTTGGAAATAAATGGATAAGATAGCCTTTGAGATATCATGTTTGGAGCTCATGTATGATGGCCTTAGCAAGGAAACCAAGGCTATAATAACGTTCCCACAATATGCAGCCTATAGAAATCCCCATTGGAGAAAATGGTATCTTTTACAGGGGATCGTTATAGCAAGTGAAAAGAAAAAATAAAAACCTAGATGGTGGGAAGAACAGAGAAACCCCACACCCAGTAGGAGCACACAACCTTGCCACTATTGCAAGGGGCCGTGGGAACCTGATCATAGGTGTAGGGATCAAAAGCACACTATGACAGGGAGTATGAGGTGTGTGTGGTCAGAACGATAGATGTTGATATAGAGCAATCAGATGATGACAATGGCTCTAGCATAGAGGCTAGTGATAGTGGCTCTACCTCAGAGGATAGTGAGGATGACTCTTGCACAGAGGCTAGTGATGTTTTCATGTTGGAGGAGGATGATGACCCTTGTGTAGTGGATAGATAGCTGGATGTATAGGACGATAGCCCCAGTGTCTTAGTATACATGTCACATACCATTGATGACCTTATGCCTTAGCAGAGTGGTGGCACTAGTGAGGATTCACACGTGTTAGCACCTAGATCAAATGAGATCCCTATGAGGGCAGTGACACATTTGTCACCCTTTCAGACACCCATGATAGCCACGTCATATGAGGAGATTAGTGGCACATCAGATGTGATGGGTGAGCCTATTGTGAGGGTTGCACACCATGGACATGTATATTGACTGATCCAGGAGGAGTCACAGGGAGTACATAAAAGGGACCTTACACATACAGATCAACTAGAGGATATTGAGTTACAGTTATTGGAGACTCCATTAGTTGAGAAGATTGTAGAGGTTGACAGGTTGATGGATCAATTACTTCCAGGATCGGCCTGCATTGATGAGGATGCACTCTTTAGTATTCAGGATGACCATATCATGTGTCTAGACACAACTATATGGGATTCAGGCATAGAGGATAGTAGTAGGATGAGTGCACAGGAGGATATAGCTTCTCATACAGGATCTCGTGTGATTCAGGAGGAGATAACATCTAGTGATGGGATGCAGTGGCATATAGGAGTACCCAACAACAAAGTAGATAGTGGATATATTAGCACATCATCTTATGCAGAGGGTGTTTTTGGGGATTCTAGAGTTGGCACTAGCAGGACCAACACTAGTAGTGAGGGGTATGATATGGCACCTCAATATGACCAAGATCAAGAGTCACACAACTTAGCAGCATAGTTAAGAGTTAGTGAGGCTATGATTAGGGCATCCACTAGACGTATTGATGACATGCATGCAGTGATGACATATTACTGTTGGAGAGCATCAGTGGCACAGGGTAGCTCAGATGGAGGATTTTCCATGGATGATTTTCACACTCTCCGAGAGAGAGTATATGTGATGAGGAATGACTACCAGCAGTTGTTGATAGACATGGATTATCTAATGAGGTTTGGTGAGATGTATCATGAGGCTCTGAGGGATCAGGAGTTGGATATGGACCGACTCACTCAGGAGTTGGAGAGCACTCAAGGATTCTTGAGAGGCACATAGAATGCCCTTCAAGAATCAGAGTCTAGGACAAATGAGTCCCTTGAGGAGATCCAACAGAGATCCACTTCATCTGTCTTAGTGGACACTTAGATGTATCAGTCAATCATGATGGTAGAGGATGTTGATGATCTAGTAGAGGATCACTAGTTGATGGGGGACACTTCCATTTGTGTCCTGGGAGTGGTTGACCTCCATATAGATGTTGATCCATTCGTACGCCCAAGATCTGTGATGCAACATGAGTTTGCGGGAGATGACAGGAGTATGTTGGAGCATACAGTGATGAGTGATATCTCACAGAGACATGCCAGGATGTATGATGGGATTCAGAGGGGTGTATTGACTTGCATGGAGGAGACACACTTAGGGGAGTATGCATATTTCACTCTTTTGCAACAACCCATAGTTATAAGTGACACCTTCACAATTTCAGCAGTTGCATGGGAGATGAGAGATGGGGGTTGGTTAACCAGTAGTCGGAGGGGTTACTTCCGATTGTACTAGATGGTTGGGATTCAGTGATGACCACAGAAGATCATATTTCATGGATACCGATGGACAAGCTTCTGGTCGAATCCTTGGGATTGACCAAAGCATGTGACACCTCCCAGTCCTACAGTCATCTGCAAATGTTTCTGTTAGCCTGTCCTGACAATTTTATCATAGATAACAACATGAGGAGGGATAGGCTATGGCTGGGGGAATGGAGAGTGAATAGGCCGAGACTACATGACAAGAGTACTTTTACGGTATATGGCGGGTCAGAGGTGGAACGTGTTAGACAGATAGTTGAGACTTGGTGTGTGATGATGAGCATCATAGATCAGGTGACGATGGATGAGCATAGAGGGCTTCCGACAGTGATTGGTCTGACACAGGAGCAGCTAGCAGAGACTGGAAGTGATAAAATTCTAAGTTTTCCATGGGATCCAGGAGTTCACTTGGTTAGCAGGGTGTTTCACTACATGATGACCCAAGTTGCACCTGAGATCCACACACTCCACCTTGGGTTGGTTTGGAGTGGGCTTGCAGGTACTTGTCCTATGGGGTGAGACCTTTCCTTCCTATTGATCATCATGATAAGGCATGGAGACATTTGGACAGGTACTTCTTCTACATAGGTTTCTATGCCAATACAGTTTCTGGGTAGTAGGTTCGGTGGTCACATATATTTCATCTTGAGGATCCAGGCGAGCAGGATCCAGTATGTCTGCAGGGGACAAACAGTCGTGGTCAGAGTGGTGCAGGGCCAACATGGTGATCTTCTACAGAGGTTATCATGGGACCCAAGGATTGCAGGGTTGAGAATTTCATTGACTGACAGGGGTGAGTGGACCTTTGCAGGGGAAAGTTGTTCTAACTTTCCATTTAGCTTCAGTGTTGACGGGAGAACAACGCTTGAGGGTGTCTCGCAAAGGGATTACAATACCTTGTTCTGGCATCAACATGTGTAGTTGATGGAGGCTGTGTGGATATTGGTAGATATTTGGAGGATGGACTCATTCTGAGATGAGGCCATGTTTCATGTGCAGGAGGTTCATAGGGTTGATATCTTTCAAGACTACGCTTCGCAGAGTATTGCAGTTCACTTCCTAATATGGGATCTAGGGGGTGGAGTGTACTATTGTTCATATTTGTATGGGTTCTACTATGTATCCCATAGGTGGACATGGGATCCTGGTATTTTATTTGAGATGATTTGGTTATTGCTTGAGGACAAGCAATTCTCTAGCAGGGAGGATTGTAATGTCCCCACTTTGGGACATCGTCACAGTGCAGAGATTTATGCTGACCAGAGTAGCCAGATGGATGTTATAGCGAGTACAGGGGTATTTGAGAGGAATTGTGGGGTCCAACTTGCATTGTTCATCATATTCCATCATTATGATCCATTCCTCACAGGTTGGATTTGGTTTCATTGCATTCCAATGATTTCCATGATTTTGACTATTTTGAGCTATATGTTAATTGAAATCACTAAAGAGGTCATTTTGGGCACATTACTTGGAGGAACCTCTTAGCGTAATAGCTCATTGGAATTGAGAGGAGAAACACTACAGGATGGGATGGCTAGAAGTGACTTTCAATGGCCATGGAAGCCACAAGGAAAGATAAGGAGCTTTTCAGAGGTAGAAAGGTTAATTAATTAATTAAAGTGATTTAATTAATTAATTAAATATTAATAAAATGAAAGTCACTTTGGAGGGACAAGGTGAGCCAAAATTATAAGGGAAAGGCAAGGGCCTCTTCTCATGATTCATGTATGTTTATCTTTTGATTTCTAGCTTCTAGCTAGTGAGCCCAACATTGGGGGTTTTGAGGGTTTTGACTTAACAAACCCTAGAGGACGATTTAGTGGTGAAAGATTCCACCTATCTTGTCCCAAGCTTGGTCTCAGAGCTTCAATATGCTCCCACACCATTCTAGTTCCATATCTACTAAGCTGCAAGAGGATTCTACATCAGTTTCATGTGCAGATAGAGAGAGGGCGCACTAGTTGGGGGTTTCCACCAAGGGGGGCGCACCATTCATTGAGGAAGGATTCATCCTAGATGAGGAGAAGGGATTCATGGAATTCCAGGTATTGGTTTTCCTTCGCAGGTGTCTTGGCATCATTCTTGGTGGTTTTCCAGAGTGTTTCAATGGAGGATCGATTTGTATTCAAAGTGGGTCATTTTCCCAAGAGGGGGGGGCGCACCATTATTTGGAGGGTAGCTAGATCTAAGGATCTAGCAGGTATTTGAGGATTTGAGCACTTGGGTTCACATTGCAGTGTTTTGATCTATCATTGTGGATAGTTTCAGAGAATTTGGAGGCCTCCTTCATTAGGGCCGAATTATCTAGGGCTTCATCCATCCAGTGGGGTGCACCATTCAATGGAGGAGTTCATATCTGCAGAGGTTGAGAGGGATCTTGGATATTTGGGCACCTAGGTTGTTCTTACCATTGCCCGATCTATTGTTTGGCATCTTTTTGTAGGTGATTGGACATGTTTGGAACCAAGGCCGAATTGTTGAGGAGCTTCAGTTATCCGACAGAGCGTGGCATCTTCCAGCAGTGAGGGGTTTGGCACTTGGTATTGGTATTCATCTCTTATCCAACCTTTGGAGGATTATTTTGTATGGTCGGGAGAATTTTGTAGCTGCTCATACTTGTTATCAATTATCTATCATCTTGGCCATCCATTGAGCATTCTAGATCGCGATCTCCATTGTAGCAGGTTCTTCTATTTTATGAATAAAGAAGATTTGAGGTGTTTTGTCTTGTCTATCTTATTGCATATGGTTGAGGTATGTTCCATGGTTATCTCTTTCTATTATTTGTTTCTTACACACATATAAACACATCTAAACAAGTAGATCAACAAATTGTAGCCAAAAAAAGTTTTAAACATACACCAAAATAGTGATGATCCTTGCATAATGGCTTGGGATCATTAAAGGGAATTTTTAAAAGCAAACCCATCATAAAATCATTACTTGATGTGTAGGAATGTCTGTCAAATTTATACGTTGATTGTATATATTACTATTTATTGTCTACTACTATTTTCAATTCTCATTTCTTAATTCTAGTTTAGGCTAGATTATATGGAAATTGCGATGTGGCATACACAACTTTGATGTGGGACACAAAGATTATTATTTTATAATTTCCTTAGGAGGCTCATTTTTTGTCGTAGTCTAAACATTCTATGTTAGTGAAATTTAAATAACAAAAAAATGTGATTTCACCCAAAATTATATTGTCAAATTTTGACGAAAAATTCCAAAATGTAGAATATTTAGACAACACCCCATTTTGGAGCAATGTTTCTCTAATGGAGGACCATCATTTCTAAAAAAACCATTCCTAGGACTCCTTTTAAAATGGGTCTTCTCTATAGAAGAGGAAATCATGTCGTTTCCCTCCATGTTTTTCTCAATCTTTAAAGCACTAACCTTGGCCACATATAAAGCATGTACTAATTTGTCTTTCAACATGTATTTTAAATTCAGATTCATTGCATTCATGTAGTAATGATACAAGGTTTTTGTATATGGTTGTGAATTAGTTGGGATCCTACCCAAAGTGGAGCTAAAACATTGATCGAAATTACAAATTGGCTCCCCCACATGAATTAGATTGGTGTGAGATATCTAAGTAGGGAAGCCACATCATCTACTCCTTTGAAGTGTTTCTTGAATTCTTAGACCATATTATCCCAAATAGGCATACTGTCATTGGGAAGCAAACAATATCATATCATTGCTTCCTACTGAAAGGTTCTTACAGACAATCTAATGATGACATCGGGAATTGTTATATCCATGAGTGTTATTGCATCATAAAATTTTTTTACATGCTCCTTGGAATTCAATGGAACAATGTCATTGAACTTAGGAACTTGATTTGGTGCATTCATAGATATGTCATGTAAAGGTTGAGCCAACCTCAAAAGAGTCTTGAGTTTCCAAGGAATTTCCATTTGAAGAGATGTTGAAGGAAAAACAATAGTTGTTAGAATTGTTATGGGAATAGCCTGAAGTTTTGTAAATGTCGATGGATTAATTGGTGTTTTTTTTAGTATATGGTTTTGAATAGAAGAAGAGGAAGATGGTGACTTATCTTGTATGATAGGTGTAACAAGTTTCTCTAGTTTCTCACATGTACATGTCTCGGTAATTTCTTTCTTTCACAAACTTTGGCTTCTTGTAATCTTATGGGACATTGTCTCCCTAGACTTAGGATATTTTCTCTCTACTAGCTTACAAGGGGATAAGGTAATTTACCTTGATTACAAGAGAGGTATTAAAAAAATAATATTATTCTTTCTAACAATATGTTAATGTAAACAACTAAACCAGAGTTTTTTTAAGTTCTTTTCCAAGTGAAACGTAAGATATATCAATTAAGGATTTTTCAAATGAGGTTGACTATATAGGATTAGTGATCTAGGAGCATCATTGGAAAGCGTGCAGAGGTGGGACCACCCAACACATGAGAGTTCCTTTGGAACTTCAATGTGAGCAGTCACAAAGGATTTCGGGATCTGCCTCCACACAACGCCGAAATTCACCTTCGGAGAGATGCTTGAACCGGTGCTGGGTTTTTCCCTTTAAACAAGTTTTTGAAATTGTAAACAGAGAAGAAGTTTCCACTTCAGCTCTGGAATATGGCTAAACTAAGATAGCGTAGGATAAGGTTTAGAGTAGGCGAGTAGTAGGGAAAATCCTAGGAACATTTTGAGTTATGTAAAACTTTGTAAGCCCAGTCAGCGACAGGGGAAAGAGAGGGAAGAGAGGAGAGATATGTAATACGGAGAAGTCAACTGTAAGAGAACTGCAAGTGAGCAAAAGATCTCAATTTTTGTAGCTACTGTATTTTGTATGTATTTAGTAGCCAGTGGGAACTTATGAATAGAACAGAATGGAAAATTGATCCAAATGTGTTGTGCTTAGGCTGTGGGTATTTTCCTGTTATTTTATGTTTTGTAAACAAGTGAATGGAACTGTGAGTTGTTCCCAGTTTCAATTGTTTCTCTTCATTAGGAGCTTTGCAAGGTGTGCATCGAGCTAGAGAGAAATGTTGTGGAAATGTTTTCTCTTCATTATGAGCTCTATAAGGTGTGCATTGAGAAAGAGAGAGAAAAGGCCGTGGATCTGAGCTATCAAATTCCCTCAGACGCAAAGAGTGTGCTGGAGTCGGAGTTTGAACTAGACAAAGCTCAAGAGGAATAACACTTTGGAAAGTGTTATCGGGATCCAGGAACCCATTCCCTGGAAGGAGCCAAGACCGAGTCTTCATAGACTTAGAAATATTCTACGTCAAAATCGAGTAAAAGCTCAGGAAGAAGAATGTCGTCGAGCATTGGATCGTGGTGGAAATCCCCGCAGACTATCCAATTGAAGGGAGGAGCACATGATTTAACTCTGCATAGATCTAGGAGGAGAATTGAGAGATATGAATGGACATTGGAGAATCCTCGAGGGGGAACACTGAAACCCTGCAGGCCATTGGATCAGGTGGAGCTGCGAGGAGGTTAGAGGCAAGAGTTTCTCGATGTTCATTTCAGGATTTCAGGGACCGTGAGTTGAACAAACAGGGGATCTTGTCTTTAAAGATCCCAAATCGTGAAATTGCAAACTTGTGAATCAGCCAGGACCGTCGAGCTCAAGGATTGTCGTGGGCCATCGATTGGGCGTCCGGGCATTTCGACGTTTCATCTTTTCGGCTACCGGGGACTCTAAGGAGCAGAGACATCACCTTTCATCTTGATTTTGTGAAACGTGAAATCCTAAAAAGGAATAGGCACTGGGTCATTTCATCTTTTCGGTGACCGGAAACTCCAAGGAGTAGGGACACTACTTCTATCTCGATTTCACAAAATGCGAAATCCCAAAAAGGAATAGGTGCTGGGTCATTTTGGATTTTCAGCGACTGGATATTCCAAGGAGCAGGGATACTCTTTGTATCGTGATTTCGTGAAACTCAAAATCCCGAAATCAAGAGGTGCTAGGCATTTCGGCTTTTCGGCGACCGAAGGTTCTAAGGAGCAAGGATATCCCGCGCATCCTGATTTCATGAAATGCAAAATCACCAAAGAATAGGCATCGAGTATTTCTTATTTTCAGTGACGGGAGACCCTAAGGTGCAAGGATATCCCTTGCATCCATATTTCACAAAACATGAAATCCTGAAGGAGCGAGCACCATAACATTTTGGCATTTCGGCTACCGAAGGTTCGAGAGACCAGAAGACAGGACACTTGACTCGGGAAGTCCCGGTCCCTGACAAGAACATTTTCGGCTTGACACTTGATCACAACCCTTGGTCGTGCGGTGTGGGAGCACACACTTGGCACCCGAAAAATCCAACTGAGCATTCGTAAGGGACCTGTGTAATTGTTCGAAGGGTTCCAGTTGGAACCAGAAGAGACATTTCGGCTCCAAAATTAGAAGATCCTAAATGGGAGGTCACACAACCCTTAGGAGGGGTAGGGGGTCTACATCAGGTGGTATCAGAGCACATTTTTCGTCTGTATATTTCAGGCAAAGTAGGAAAAAGAAGGAGACATAAAACTTGGAGTTGTACTCTGTGTGTGACAGACAGTCAACACAATGTTGCCAAGAAGACATGATCTGTCTTTAGCCAACCATGATGTAGAGAGGGAGATGTAAGAATTTCACGCTTGAATGGAAGAAATGGAAGAAACACAGAGAAGATCACCTAACATTGGGGATGTCAGTGATGCAGAAAGTGAAGAGGTTGAGGTTGAAGAAGCTACAGGAGAGGATGCTTAAGAAGAACGTTTGTTGAGAGTAGTTGTTAGATTGGGAGGCAAAGCTAAGATAGAGGTCCCCATGTATGATGGAAATCTAGATGCTAAAGAAATGTTGGACTGGATAAGGTCCATGGAAAAACACTTCAACTATGAAGATGTTGATGAGGAAAAGAAGGTGAAGCAGGCAGTCACCAGGCTAAATGGGCATGTAACACTTTGGTGGGATGAATTGCAGGCTAAGAGGATAAGTAAAGGAAAATAGAGGATAAATAGTTGGGACAGGATGGTAGCCAAACTAAAGGCTAAGTTCATACCTAAAGACTACCAGATCAATATATTCAGGAAGCTATAGAACCTGAGACAGAAAGGAATGACAATCAAGGAGTACACCGAGGAGTTCTATAGGCTGAACATCAGAACTGGACAAAGGGAGAGAGACGAAGAAAAAGTCTCCAGATACATAAATGGCTTGAGATATGAAGTCTAGGACGAGATGAGCATGATGTCAGTGAGGACTGTGGAAGATGCATATTAGTTTGCACTGAAGGCAGAGGAAAAGATGGCCAGAAAATAGAACTAGCGAGGAAGAGGTAAAATCTTGATCCCAAGAAAAAACAAGGGATTTAACCATGACAGAGCACATAAGTCTAAGGATGAGGTTGAGAAATGACACAATCACTCGGAACGAGGAGGAAGTTCACGAGGAACATAGAATGGTAGAAGAAACTCTTCTAGAGGAAGAGGCAAAGGAGGAGTAAGGTGCTATAACTATGGAAAGATAGAGCACATGTCTTGGGAATGTCCCGAGAAGAAGAAGGAAGGAGGAGAAGTTCACATTTCATAAGAAAGGCAAAGATATGTCGAATCAGAAGGGGTAGAGGATGGAGCATCCCTGATGTTGAGAAAAATTCTCTTAAAACCACAGGAAAAAATTGAGAAGCCAGTGCAGAGAAATAATCTCTTTAGGACAACTTGCAAGACTAAGGATAAAGTATGCAAGGTGATCATTGACAGTGGCAGCACAGATAATCTAGTATCCATAGAGATGGTGGAGAAATTGGAGCTGAAGACAACTGCACATCCAAGGCCATATAAAGTCTCATGGCTGGAAAAAGGACACCAGGTAGCGATTGCTAAACAATGCCTAGTTGAAATTAAAATAGAAGGATATAAAGATGAAATCCTATGTGATGTAATTCCCATGGACATATGCCACATTTTGTTGGGAAGACCATGGAAGTTTGACAGAAATGTCATTCATGATGGAAGGAAGAATACATACACATTGGAGAAGAATGGTAGGACGCATATGTTACTGCCAATGGAGGAGAAGAGAGAGAAAGAGGAAGCCAACACAGGCATACTTCTCATGAGTGGGAAGGAACTCCTGAAGGAAGCCAAGGAAGAACAGGAGATGTAGTTCGTTGTGGTGAGGAATCCCAGAGTCATCTTTATGAGTACATTAGTGGATGATTTACCTAAAGAAGTTCAGGAGCTGCTGGATAATTTTGTTGATATAGTGGTGGATGATCTACCAAACTCATTGCAGCCCATCAGGAGTATCAGTCATCATATCGACTTGATACTAGGAGCAAGCCTTCCAAACAAAGCAGTGTACAGATTAACACCTCGAGAGAATGAAGAGGTGAGGAACCAAGTCCAAGAATTGCTAGATAAGGGTTTGGTCAGAGAAAGTTTGAGCCCATGCCCAGTACCAACTGTGTTAAGCCCAAACAAAGATGGATGATGGAGAATGTGCACAAACTCACGAGCCATCAACAAAATCACCATCAGGTACAGATTTCCTTTACCGAGAATGGATGACTTAATGGATTTCTTAAGTGGAGAAAATTTCTTTTCTAAGATAGATCTGAAAAGTGGATATCACCAGATCAGGATGAGAGAGGGTGATGAATGGAAAACAACCTTTAAGATGAATGAAGGATCGTATGAGTGGATAGTTATGCCATTTGGCTTAACAAATGCCCCGAGCACTTTTATGAGGTTGATGAATGAAATTCTGAAAGATTTCATTGGCAAGTTCATGGTTGTATATCTGGATGATATATTGATTTTTAGACTAAGGAGGAGCATTTGAGGCACCTAACGCTGGTAATGAGCATGCTACAGTAGGAGAAGCTATTGATCAATGTGAAGATGTCCTCTTTATGAATACATAGCTCATTTACTTGGGTTTTGTGATATCTTTGAATGAATTGAAGATGGATCCTGAGAAGGTGAAAGAAATCAGAGAATGGCTATCACCAAGGAGCATGTTTGAGGTAAGGATCTTTCATGGTTTAGCAAGTTTCTACAAAAATTTCATTAGAGACTTCGGTGGAATTTGTACGCCAATGATGGATATAGTAAAGAAGCGGCATAAGTCCTTTAAATGGATAGAGGAGGCTGAAAGGAGCTTCAATATATTGAAGGAGAAGATAACAGAATGACCAATTTTGATCTTGTAAAATTTTGGGAAGACATTTCAAGTGAGATGTGACACAAATGGAGTTGCAATAGGAGTTGTTCTGAGTCAGGACAATTGACCTGTTGCCTATTTCAACAAGAATCTGAATGAGAATAAGAGGAAATACTCCACATATGACAAGGAATTCTATGCCATCATTCAAGCATTGAAAAAATGGAGGCATTATCTTGTCCCGAAAGAGTTTGTCTTGTACAGCGATAACCAAGCTTTACAATTCATAACCCGACAAGAAAAACTAAATCAGAGGCATGCAAAATGGGTTGAATTTATGCAAAATTTTACTTTTGTCATAAAACATATTGCTGGGAATGCTAACAAGGTTGTTGATGCATTAAGCAGGAGATGTTTAATTCTGCAATAATTCCAGGTGGATACCTTGGGGTTTGAACACCTTAAGGATATGTATTGTGATGATACAAATTTCAAGGAGGCCTACGAAGCATGTACAAGCTATGTAATGAGATAAGGAAGTCAGTGGACAGAGTATATGGTTAAAGAAGGATTGTCATTCAGAGGAAATCAGTTGTGCATACCAAGATGCTCAATGAGAGACAATCTTCTGCAGGAGAAGCATAGTGGAGGATTGGCTGGACATTTCAGCCATGACAAAACGTTTGCATAGTTGAGCAGTTCATACTATTGGCTAGGTATGAGAACATAGGTGATAAAATTTGTGAACATATGTAGGATCTGTCAACATGCAAAGGGGAAAAGACTGAACACTAGATTGTATCAACCGTTGCAAGTACCAGAGAGGCCTTGGGATGCAATAAGCATGGATTTCATGTTGGGATTTCCAAGAACACAAAGGGGATTCGATTCCATATTTTTGGTGGTGGATAGGTTTTCAAAGATGGCACATTTCATCCCATGCCGGAAGACCAGTGATGATAAACACGTTGCAAATCTATTTTTCAGAGAAGTTGTAAGACTTCCCGGCCTACCCAGGAGCATTGTCTCAGATAGAGACACCAAATTTAATGGTCACTTTTGGAGGACATTGTGGAAGAAGATGTGGACATATTTTTCCTTCATATTAACTTATCGTCCTCAGACAGATGGGTAGACTGAGGTGGTAAATAGAAGTCTGGGGAACTTATTGAGAAGTCTAGTTACTGAACATCATAACCAGTGGGATTAGATTCTGCCACAAGAAGAATTTGCATACAATGACTCACCAAACAGAAGCACTGGAAGGAGCCCATTCCAAATACTCCATGGAATGCAACCCAAGGGAGTGTCTGAGTTAAGGAACTTGGAACATGGAGAGATCAAAAGCACTGGAGTAGAAGATTTTGTTGCTGAGATGTAAAGACTCCATAGTCAAATCAAAGAAAAATTACATAGTTCTCACCAGAAATACAAGCAAAGAGCTAATCATCCTCGAAGGGAACATCAATTTGAAGTTGGAGATCGGGTTTTGGCACATCTCAGAAAGGAAAGGTTCCCTAGGGGGACATATAACAAGTTGAAGATGAAAAAGATAGGACCCTGTAAGCTCTTGAGGAATTTGGATGCAAATGCCTAGTATGAAATCGAGCTTCCAGACGGTGTGGGCATTTCACCGATATTCAATGTTTCAGACCTGTATCCTTACAGAAAAGACAACACATAAGGATCAAAAGATCAAGGAAAGATTCAGTGGGAGAAGCAGATGCCTGTGGCAAAGAAGCTACAGATGAAGAAGATTCTCGATCAGAGGATTGGCAAGAAGACCAGGAGGAAGACTTATTTTGAGTATCTTGTCAAATGGAAGGGATGCCCAATAGAAGATGCCAGTTGGGAAAACAAAGCTACTATCTAGAAGCAGGGAAAGTTAGTAGAGGAGGTCATGGACAGGAGTCCATGAATTTTTGTCAAGGGGAGTATGATGCAGGAGCATCGTTGGAAAGTGCATAGAGGTG
>JASDQU010306249.1:151203-177342 GCA_032191745.1 Picea mariana
GGGGGGGGCGGGTACACCTCAAATAACTTCAAGGACGTAGGGACCAAGAGGGACATGAAAATATCATACAATCCTCAACATAATGGGGTTGCTGAGAGAAAGAATCGGTCCATCATCAATTATACTAGGGACATGATACATGACCAAGATTTACCTATGTTTATGTTGGAAGAGGAATGTAACATGATGGTGTATGTGTATAAAATGAGTCTTCATAGAACATTAGAATACAAGACTCTAGCGGAGGAATTCTCATGAGTGAATATAAAGATTGGTCATTTGAGGACCTTTGGTTGTCTATTTTATAGCCATGTGCTTGTGGAGAAGAGGATGAAGTTGTATCCTTTAGGAAATATGAGTATATTTGTGGGGTACAATGAGACCTCAAATAATTGTAGGATATTCATTCCAGTGCAGAGGAAGATAGCTTTTGGAAGAGATGCTAACTTCAAGGAGAACTTGGAATCTAGGATATCACATGAGTTGTTAGCAGTGATAGAGGACGAGGACCAATATGATTCAAAGGATGAAAAACAATCAAGAGTTTATAATTCAAGTGGGGAGGAGGTGTTATCACCTTCTAGTCCTATGAGGAGATCCCATTGGATATTGTAGACATTGAGGGATGTTGGTGAGGCTCTTAGGAGTGTGGTCATAGAGGATAGGCCTCTGAAGAAGTTTTTGAACTATATGGTTCTTATGAGTAGATTCATTGATAATGAGCCTTCCAATTTTGGGGAAGTATTATATGATAATGTATCAAAGGATGTCATGGTAGAGGAGTACACCTCTATTATGAGGAATGATGTTTGGAACATAGTTTCGAGATCGTAAGAAAAATCAATTGTGAGTTCTAGATAGCTCTACAAGATCAATCACTCTACATATGGTAGAATCGATAAGTTCAAAGAGAAGTTTTTGGTGAGACGGTTCTCTTAGAAATATGGAGTGGACTATGAGGAGACATTTTCTCCAATCACTGGGTATGCTTCTATTTTTTTTGTTATTTCTATTTCTTTAGTTATGAGGTGGAGGATACATTTAATGGATGTGAAAATATCTTTTCTAAAGGGGATCATTGAGGAAGAAGTATACATAGAAAAACCTCAGGTATTTGAGGTATGTTATCCCCATTTCCTAGGGATAATTAATAATATGATGTATAGAGGCCCTCAGGTTGCATACATGGAGTACTGAGAGGCATACGGATAAAAATGTCCACTTGCACAGATAAAGGCCCATCTCACCACCAAAGATATCAGGTTCATAATGATGGTACATTATGTTTATTCCATAATAAATTGGGTCTTTATCCATGAGGTACAAGCCATATATTATGGTGAGTGTCATTTCAATATTTGAGGAATTTGAGTATGTTTCATTTAAAATGACTTTTCATTATGTAACATCTTCTTGGAAATTATGTTATTTTCCTTATTTCACCTTCATGGATGACATTCCACCCTAGTATGTGGTCACCCTTAGGGATAGGTTTTCTACTGGGAAGTCCCTTCAGAGGTAATCATGCCATTTCTGACCATACTTTCCACTTTCCACACTTCATCCCCTCATGTCCCTATCTTTTGGAAATTTTCAAGTGTACTAATCCAAGAAGGGATTGTCCCTCATTTCATGGAAAGAAGGGTTTGAAGGCATAGAAGGAATGTAGTTGGAAAAATATTTTAATATCCCCAAAAATAATTAATTATTAAAGTCTATATGCACTTAGGAATTATTTTCGTTTTTGGAAAGTTCATATTTGGAAAATTATTGCCATTTATGGCAATTCAGAATTCAAAATTTGATTAATCGTAATTAATTATTATGAATGTTGGGAAAATATTTGATTTGGGGTAAAATAATGAATATGGGTAACACTTTTGTGAGAATTGAGTCTCCAAAATTCCTAGTGGCATTTTTTCGGCCGAAAAAATGTTGCTAGGAAATTTTTCGACCGAAACATTTTTTGATCGAAAATTTGCACATCAAATTGAACGATGCCTTGAGGTCTCCCTCAAAATTTGTGTATAATATTTTTCAGATGAGTGTTTTTCCTGTGGTGAGCATATTTCGTCCAAAATATATATTTTTAATGGATTCCGTTAAAAATTAGGTTTCAGACGAAAGAATATTTCGGCCGAAAACCTGAAAAATGGGACTGTTTGCAGGAAAATGCAAATTCTCTCTAGCTTGCTTGATATTTGGAGGTATATGACTCCTACAAATACTCATAATTTAGTTTTGGAATTGATACCAACATTTTTTAAATTGAATCTACTTTCATTGGATATAATTTGCTTTCATTTTCATTGTTTTTATCTATTTTTTTTTTAAATTTTATAAAAAAATCACTGCATAATATTTTTAGGTGAGATTATGATTCAATGAAATGAAAAATCCATATCTCTAAAAATAAATAGTGGAAAATTATGGAAAAGTTAAATTCATAATCGTTAAATTGTTCTCTTCAAAAGGGTATTTTGAGATTTCACTTTAAAGTAAAAATTAAGATAGATATATGGTGGGGGAAAACAAGTGTTTAAAATCTATAACTTTTTCAGATTGGTCAACTTAAAAAAATTATAAAAATTGGAATATTCATCTATTAGATTCAAAACTATAGTCATCATAAAATAGAGTCTCTGTGTATTGTTGGAGTATATTTCATTTGTCATTTTTTTTTTTTAATAATGGATACATTGCTGGGGGGAAAAATAACTCATTATCTTTCCCTTCATTTTTAAGGAAAACACTGTCAAACAATTGCCAAATTGACATATCAAATGTCAATAAAAAAAATTTGAAAAATAGTCAAGTGAAATCTAACAAAATTCCTCACAAGTTTTGTTTTTACAGTAATGTAAAGTTCTAAATAAAAATAATACTTTCGGTTACCGAAAGTTGAAGAACCTATTTAAAAAAAAAAAATGTCATAAAACAAGCAAAAGTGTTACCCATATTCATGATTTTACCCTTTGCCAATCCAACTCTTTGACTATGTCACATGTAAAAGAAAAATATTTTTATATTAATTGTTGAAGGACAAATGGAACAACCAAGTTGAAATGAACTAACCATGACTCCATGAGTGGGGAATAGACTTGAAATACCTCAGGGTTGAATTTTACAAGTGGAAAATGAGAAATTTGGCCACTAGTAGCCCCTAAAAATCAAGGATTTGTAAAGCTACGAAAATTCCCAAAGAGGGAAAAAGACCTAGGTAGAACATGCTTTTGGGATATACAACATATGGGAGGAGGAGGGACGTTGCATAGTATGCTAAAGAAAGGATATCACTTGTTGTTATGAACACTATTTGGAGTGCGAGGCAAGGGGATTTTTGACTTGAAAGAGGATTGTAATGAAAGAGGATCATGGGAATTCTCCCTTATGGACTCATGGTAAGGCTAGGGGACGAAGAAAGCAAGTATTTTGGTTGTTATGTTCTACGGTTGGGTGGAACTTGGCTATTCCATTTGTTGTCCCAACACTTTATTCAAATATGTACATCTACTTGTTTCCATGTTGAATGTCTTGTTGATTAATCGTTGATAGAATGAAATGGAAATATAGGATAACTCTTTACAGGTTGATTTTATTCATTAAGTAAAAATAAGAAAGTTATTTTGAATTTTTAACTGTTAATGGAGTTGAGTCATATATATACATATGCATCGATAGTACTATATGTATATGTTGGACTAGGCATAAATAATATTACAACTGTTAGTTGTATTCTGGAAAATTATAAGTGAATACAAGATGAATGTGTTTATTTTCCATATAATCACATAGATGCATTTATGTACATAAATATACATGTAGTATACCATATCATTTTCTGTACAAGTATCATAGAATAACAATAAAGAAAGTAAAAATCCTCCTTTTAAAGAGAAATTACATTATATATATCTGATGGTCCATATAAAAAACAAAGATTGAATATTATACATAACACATGCTATCATAGTTGTATAATCATCAAATCGTATTCAATATAGGTTTTCCCTTTACACATGTTTATTCTATTAAATAATTTAAATACATTTTACCAGTTTATCCTTGGAACCCTGGTTCAAAACCATCACAATAGAGTACTCTAGGGTGGAACCCTATACCAATATAAACAAAACCTGGGAAGTTAATTTTAGCACTGAGAGTTGGAACTCGAATACCTTTCGAGTGAGGTGATCTCGTAAATTGGTATCCTCAGAACTATTAAGTCCTGCAAGGGGAAAATCTAGAATTAGTAGACAGTGTTAAGAAAATTAACGAAAATTAATTCTTGAATATTCAACACACGAATAATATTTAGCTTGGGATTGGCATGGGTGATTCTCCATCGGCATTGCTGAAGTGATCTGTCCATAGTCTGATGGGGAGGAGTGGACCCAAAAATGATTGATGGGTACCCTCATAAGGAAACATGGGTCCCATCATTAGTTTTGTAACCGAAAAGAATTAACTGATTGCTCCAGAATGTAAACAAGAAAATAGAACATTAATAAACATGTAATACATTTCATAACCAGAAAAATAAATTTCACACATTATAAAGCATGTCCCAGAGAGGCATTATTTCCCAATATGGGACTATAGATAGGGTTGCGGGACACTATTATCATAATTATTAAACTTATGAATCGATGATAAAGAAAACACAGACAAGAACCCAAGCATAAAATAGAACCTAAAATATGTTTTTTGAGTCTACTGTAATATTTCTTTTGCATCACCAATAATCTATCCCGTGGAAGAGAATTCAATGGATACTAACTATTTTCTTTATATGGAAGAAGTGTAGATAGACATCTTAAACACAGTTTCCAAGAATAGTGAATTTAGGTTAGATTCTACACCTGAAGTATAAACTCTGAGGAATATAATTATTTACAATAAGAGAGGTCTTATGAACCTAACATTTTCCTATATTAATTATGTGAGACATGAATATAAAGGTATTACAGGCTTGTTACTACATGCATGTATTTTAAGAAAGAAAATCTCGTTACAAACACAAGGGACCTTCCCTTTATGATTATACACCGTGAATTTTACTTAAAATGAAAATAAATCACAGTAAGTCCAGGGAGGCACCACTCAGAAATTCATGCAAAACCCTCAATACCTTAATAATGTATTAGTTATTTATGACATAATACGCAGGAAATAATGAGATATAATTTACACATACAAGATGCCATAAGTGGGTTTAATAATCACTATAGAAAACCCATGCAAGATTTAACCATGGGAGTTTCGGCGATAGGTATGCCATGCACAGTATAAGACAAAGTAAAGACATAGACACTCAAGAGAAGGTAGAGGTCATGGTATAACTTCTTGCAAAAAAAGCCGTAAATTTATTACCAAACAACTATTGAACCGAAAAGATAAAATCTCTTGTATAAGATTCAGACTAGTTCCCAATAAAAATCTTGAATAGAGGGTGGTCACATTCGCAGTATCATAAACTGCCATGAATTGGGAATATATTATACACAGAGCATGGATGGAATGCATTCAGAGTTTATTTGATAATGCAAGAAGAACCTCAACCGGAACCATAAGGAACAATTGCAGAGACAATCACAAATACAACTAACCCTTTTTGAATTACCACTTTTACTACAGATAACTTAAGCGATAAAGTTTGTTGTGGTATTACTTGGTAGAAGAGGAAAACAGATGCTCATGTACCCATTTCTTTCTTTATGTAGAGTAGGATCCCCCATATCATCAGTCTTACACACATAGAAGAGTTGCAAGGTTTAACGTTGGGTGTTTTTTCTTGCAAATTCATAAAGCCAAAGGAAAATGAGACATTAGTTACTAGGGTGTTTTTTGTATTGTAGATTAATGGCAAGGGTATGTTTTGAGTACATTGGCCATGTGAATAAATGCGCTTGGCATACCCACATTGGTCATAAGAAACTAGACCCAGTACAATGCAGAACCCTCGTAACTTTCACCTAGAGAATTTAATGTTATTTATGGAGATGTCTTAACTACACATTCAACCGATCCCATAACACTATTAGTGCTAATCCTTGTCACTCAGTCAGGGAAGTTTCATGATCAACAATAAGTATTAGGTTTATGACCTATCATGCAGGATGGGATTCCAACCCTCAATGCTAAACATCGTCATACGATCAACCCTGTCATTATACAAATAGTGTATCCTAAGTCCACTTAGTTACTATGTTAAGGTTTTGACAAAAAAAACTGACAAGACCGTCCACTACATGTAACAATTAGACTGCACATATAGTAAGGGTATATTTGTTGCAAGGAGACCCGTATAGACATATGTGAATAATGTTCAACACTTTCGGTAGGGTATATGATAACTCATATATATAAACTCAAGAATTACGTTGCCTTGTGTAACTATAGATATGTGAACTATATATATATATATATATATATATATATATATATTTCTATATATATATGGTAAGGTTTGTATGTCCAACAACAACGTTTGAACATTTCTTGATACATGGGACATAAGGATGGAATAAAGAAAAGAAGACTTAAATGTATAGGATTGTTGTAATAAGTTGTACGTACTCCTTCATTGGATATGAAGTGGAAAGTACTAAGTCTAGTTTGAAAGTGGAGCTTGAGTGAAATAATTGTGGGACCCTTTGATAAAGGTAGAAACCATGTTAGGATAGAGTTACTATAGACTTATGGAAACAACCATATTTTAGTTTCATGGATAGTCTAAACTTTAGCCTGTTATGACAAAAATGTTGTTGCTTGTACCAAATTATTTTATTAGGAATAAATTCATGGAAATATTAACTACCTTGCTATGTGTCACTTGTAACTACGAATAAGTATATGTCATATTCCGATAGGGAAGATTATACTTTTAAACTGATCAAGTATAGTAGAGTTAAGAAGTTTTAATGCACCTATCAATTTTTTTTTATTTGGTAAATTTGGGGTACATTACAAATATAAAATCCATATTATGAACCTTCCATATTCTTTCCCAAAGAGGTCTTGAGAAAAATGAAATGTTTCACCTAAAAAGAATCAAATAACTATAAAATAAAATACATATGTATAAATTTCCCACTTGTTGAGGGATCTACACAAGTGAATTACAACCTAGACTATACCTGCATAGAACTTTATTTACCTCTTAATTTAAGTGACACTATGGTACTGCCCCCAAAGCTAATCAATTGACCCATAAGGATTACCCAATGTTTGGACCTTAATTAATGAATGACAATAAATGGGATTGGAAAAAGGATGCATTGAAAATGAAGGTGCAACACACCCTCTACAAAGACACCCTTAAATGAGACACTATGATCTCTTGTATGTCATGAACCCTATGCCCAAAATTATTTTCCCCATTCATGTCACCTTCTCCATATGACCTAGAGAGGGGTCCACTTGGGAAACACTCCTAAACTTGAAGTATGACTCACATTCTCAACCCTCCCATACCTAAACTTGGAAAATTGCATAGGGTCTTTTAGAATGTCTTTAGCTTTATGAGGTGATTTTTGATGGACATGCTTAGGTGGATATTTTATTGATTTGATTTAATTATCATGATTCACTTAACTTGATATCCTTGGAGTGCGTATTCATTGTCTTTGCAGGACCTAGTTGGTGGACAATTTTTGAAGAACAAGCATAGATTGGGCTTCCTTGGGGCTTGAAGCCCACAGGTTGGATACAATGATCCACACCTTGGGAAAAGAAGGAATATGAAAGTTCAATTTGGAGGGAAAATGAGACACCATAGAGGACCTTACCTAGCCCCTACTATCCCAATGGTTGGTATCTTGAGGCCAAAATGTCACACTTAAAGGGCTTGATGTCACTCTAGGGATATGGTTTGGTGGTGGAGATGGACACTTGGAATTGTTTAGGTAGAAGACCCTTTGAAATATAAATATGAGCCTATTTAATGAGGGATGATCCTTTGGAGGCCCAATGATTCATATTCAATCTTAACATCCACCTAAAAATTCCAAAACATCACTTTAGAGAGGGCTGACATCATACTAGGGTTTCTTATGTCCAATTTTTAAAAGTTAAATTTGAATTTATGATGTAAAGGTGAAAACAAGGGTTTTTGACCCATTATTTTTTGGTTTACACTAAATTTAAGTGGGAAAACACTTCTAGGGATATTTGTATAAATATATATCAAATGCTTATCATTTTATCATAGCATTCTGACTTGGAGAATGCCTCTTTGGATGAAATTTTCACCCTATTTGGGAAATTTTATCTATATCTCTTGCTAGTGTCTCTTGTGATGATTTGTCTTGGCTATTGGATGAATAAGGAAGGAACTATCTTTCTTGGAGGCCATTTATTTCTTTTATGGTGGATTTGTCTTGGTTAAAAGGATTTTATCTTGTTAATGCTTGGACTACCAAAGGAATCTCTCATGTTATTGATTATTTTCTTGGTTACAAGGTTAAATTGCTAATATTTTGGGGAGTATAAGTTCATACAACCCCACTAATCCCATCATAATTGTCCTGGAATAATGTGTTGCACAAAGGAATACAAGGAGAAGTAAAGGGTTACACCCTCGTAGGTTTTTCCTAGCTAGTTTTACTTTCCTTTGAGATTAAAAGGACTTACACCCCCAAGGAAATAAAACATCTACCTCGATCACTTAAAATAATCCATAACCCAATAGTCAAAGGAACTAGTCTCTTTCATTGGAGAAATAAAATCATTGTATTGGGATACATGGAATCATGATATATTGAAATTGTTTAAATTGGAATATTTTCTATATGCTTAAATATAGCCAAGGAAACTAGGGTGTCTTGTTTCTCCAAGGATTTATTGATGATGTAATAATTTTTTTCTACATACATTAGGGACGTAGAAAAACACTTCACAACTTTCAAATTTACTCATCTTCTAGCTGTCAAAATTTGTTAGAAAGCTACCAAATTAATATATTGGTTGTTGTGATTGTTTTGGGTGGTTTACTTGCATGTTTCAGTGGTTAGAATTTATGATCTAATGTTTTTTTGATATATCTATAAGGATGAAATAATATATCTTCAATACTTGTACCTGACTACCTTTAATTGTTTCTAAAGTATCGCACTATCATAATTGAGTTACACTAGTAATTTCTAGCTAATCTCTTGCATATTTTCTTGAATTTTAGTGACTTATTTATCATCTAATTCTATCATTTTATTGATGATATATATCACTATATACTTCTACTAATTGGTACAGAAATATTCACTTTCTTTTCCATTAGATTATTGGGCTCATATCTTATGTTTTCTTGTGTCTCAGGTAGGTACAACATTCCTGCACAGGTACTCAAGCACTTGGAAACCATTGACCATATCTAAGACTGAGTATAGAGCCATACCTAACTTATATGTTTGACCTATAAGGGATTAACTTCCATAACCTTACTTTCCATATAATTTCCCCCTAGGGTCACCTAGGATTCACCCCTTGTGTTGCATTTATCATTCATGAAAGAGAGAGGAGGGTTTATCTAAGGTGATTGTGGCTAGAATCTTCCACTTTTATCACCATGCCATGGATTGGGTCGGGATTTTCACAACCTACAGTTTGTGTTATAAAATTTGTCTTCATTACTAGGGAGGATTTTGAATCCTCTTTTGTGACCTAACGAAATTTTAGGAAGCTTCCTTCCCAAAGCCTGTACTCCTAGCTTTCCTAGTGAATCCACTTGAAGGATGCTCCTCTTCTACCCTTAATACTATTCACCCTGGAAGATTCAAGCCTTCTAAGGCTTACCGAAGGAGGTCTCCTATCAAGTATATTGTTGTCAAAACCCTTTTCAAATGTACCCTTCCCCTTTCTCCAAGGGATCACCCTTGGGAAAAAGGCCTTTGAAAACCCTTAAATATGGACACCATTCTCGGATATCTGAATACCATGCCAAAAGAGTCTCACAAATGGTTTCCAAAGTTCTTGGGAATCAACACGATCACAACTGATGATCATCTCTATGATATGGGTCAAGACATGGAGAATGAAAAAGTGGAGCATGAGGATGTAGAAATGAAGCTACTAGCTTCATCATTGACTAAAGATACTCAAATATAGTTCAAAGGACTTCCTGATAATCACATAGCATCTTATGAAGATTTTTCTAAGTTTTTAAAGAATAGATGGAAAACAAAGAAATACAATGGAATTATTGTATCTTAGTTCAATCAGATAAATAAGAAGTAGAATGAGATAGTGAGTGAATTTTACAACACTTTTGACAAATTGTACATCTAAATCCTGACAGATATACATCCTCTAAATGCAATTTGTCATCTCCTTTATATGAATGCATTCGATGGGAATTTTTTTTCATCTTGAAGGATAAGAATCCAATGACCTTGGCACAAGCTAAAGTGACGCAACGCCATGACCGTCACAGTTCGACTGCTCACACCAGGACCTTCTTCGACTCAGGCCCGAAGAGCCACAATGCTCCTCAGATACCATATCGGGACCTTTAGTCACCCACAAGACACTCTGTTGATCTCTCGGTAGTTGTCTCAGGAAATCAGGTTTCGCGATATCACGAAACTCGTTGACATGTTCTCGTGTGAATCAAACTCCAAACCTCGATCTCCGATGATCAAAGGTCAACGCTTCCGTATATCGGAGTTTTCCCTATCAAGAAATCGACACCTTTTATGTCGCAATTCACTCACCCTACAAATCTCTGAACTCCGAATGCAGATATGCACGTGCGCTATCTCCTCTCCACGTCACCTCCTTTCTCCACTCTATCAGGAATCACAAGATCATGATTTCACTGGTTGCAATTCCTTTGCAATGGAAAGCCCCGAATGTCGAACCCCGATCTCTCAGGATCTCACACCACCTGTCCACCAAGCGATCGACAGTTCCGATTAAATCGGGAAATCGCTATTCACGATTTCAACGAGTGTGAAATATCACCTCGTCAAATGCTGAAGTCCGAACCCCGATGGGCTTTTGTCCTTCCTTCCTGCGCCTAAGGACTAAATCTCGCGCAACTTCTCTAAGATCCAAGGGTCAGCGGGATTTCATGAATCCGTCCTGCGGATCCTGACCGTTGATTCTTCTTCTTGAAGATCTCTCCCGCTTCAAAGCTCTTCCTGTTTGAACCTCTCCTCAGTCTGTTCCCACTGTATTTCTCGACGAAACTATCTCTCCTGAGCTTAATTCCTTTGACTCCTTCAGAGATTTTAAGCACGCCTACTGTGCTCGATCTCTAATAGCTCTCAAAGTGTTGGGTCCTTTGGATCCTGTGCACTTGAAGAAACAGTAATCCCTGCCTTCCTTTTCTCAGACTAGCTACTAAAACTCTAGCCTCGGCCTGCACTCTCCTCCATGACTCTAATAACCCAATTCAGCTTCTGGGCAGATGAGAATAAGAGTTCAACTGTCTGGCCTCATCATCGCACTCTATGCGGATGAATTTCACTACACTCTATGCAGAAATATCCTGGCTCAGACAGAGAAACAATTGAAACTCATTCTACTCTCTTTCAGACTTCAATTAATCCTATGAAATCACATGCAAAGCATATTCAAAGCAATTTCATACAAAGAAAACAGACATTCACAAGAACATAAGCACATGCACAGAGAAAACAACACCAGTCATGAAATTGAATCAAAATCTCTTTCTATTAATCCAATCTGTACATGAGGGCTCTCCACAAGTTCTCTGCTTGCTCTTCTCTTCAGAATTCTTGATCCTAATACAATGTACAAAGGAGGGTGTCTATATCCATTTTCCCTCTCCAAAAATGAAACTATCAAATCTACAATTAAAATCTATCTCACAACATTAAAACTAATAAATGCCTTCCTATCTATTTCAGATAAGAGTGTAAGGCTCGAGGTTTGATATAATACAACAGGCGCTCCCGCATAAATGTTTCCTTGAAGGATATGACACTTCATCTTTAATGCAAATTTCAAAAAGTTTCCAAAGTTATCAAGCTTATATGTCATGTGTTTAGAGACACATGCGCTGGCTCTCTGCTGGCTTTGGAAGTCACGATGCTCCTGCATCATACTCCCCGGCTTGAAAACTTTCATGGTCTCCTGTCCATGAGATCCTGCACGGTCTGTCCATGCCTCTATATCACTACTTTTGTCTCCCAGCTGGCATCCTCCACTGGGTGATTCTTCCATTTCACCAGGTACTCAAAGTACTGCTTTCGCCTAGTCTTCTTGCCTACTCGCTTGTCCAGTATGTACTCCATCTGTGGCTTCTCTACTACTGGAAATTGCTTCTGCCACTGGATCACTGTTTCCTCAGTTCCAATATCTGCTTCTCCATCCCTGTACAGGTATAAATCCGAAATATTAAAAATCAGAGATATCCCGATGCCATCTGGCAATTCAAGCTCATACGCATTCTTTCCAAACTTCCTCAGGACTCGGCATGGCCCAATTTTCTTCATCTTGAGCTTGTTGTATGTTCCCCTTGGGAACCTTTCCTTCCTTAAGTATGCCAGAACCATGTCCCCAACTTCAAACTGAAGTTGTCTCTTCCATTGATCGGCTCTGTGCTTATACTCTTGATTTGATTTCTACAGTCACTGCTTCACCTTCGTGTGGAGTTCCTCCATCGCTTCAACGAATTCTTCAGCACTCGTGCTGCTAGTTTTAGCCTGTCTTGAATCCCTGAGTTCAGACACTCCCCTCGATGGTGTTCCATACAAAATTTGGAATGGGATTTTTCCTATACTCCGATTCACCGAATCGTTGTACGCAAACTCTGCCTGTGGCAATATCTGGTCTCAACTGCTATGGTGCTCTGTCACCAAGCTTCTCAATAGATCCCCCAAGCTTCTGTTCACCACCTCTGTCTAGCCATATGTATGTGGATGATAAGATGAACTAAATGCCAAATTAGTTCCTAGCTTCTTCTATAGCATCCTCCAAAAATGACCTATGAATTTCGTATCCCTGTCCGAGACTATGCCCCTCGGCAGCCCATGAAGTCTAACAACCTCTTTGAAAAACAAATTTGTGATGTGGGTCGCATCGCTGTTCTTTTGACACAGTATGAAATGTGCCATCTTTGAAAACATGTCCACTACCACAAAGATGGAATCAACTCCCCTCTGCGTTCTTGGCAAACCCAATACAAAATCCATGCTGATTGCCTCCCATGGTCTCTCGGGTGTGGGTAATGGCTGATAAAACCCTGCATTTTTCTTTCGGCCTTTTGAATGTTGACAAATCCTGCATCTGTCAACAAACCTTTTAACATATGCCCGCATTCCCGGCCAAAAATACGATTCGCTCATCTTGGAGAACGTTTTGTCATGTCCAAAATGACCTGCTAAGCCTCCACTGTGCTTTTCTTTCAACAAGTTCTCCCTCATGTAGCAATTTGGAATGCATAGTTGATTGGCCCTGAACAACAATCCATCCTGGACCATATAGTCTATCCAAGGACTCTGATCCCTGAGAAATGGATTCTCAGCTGCCTCGTATGCTTCCCCAAAGTCTGCATCACCTACATACATATCCCTCATATTTTCAAAACCCAATGTCTTGACTCGGAACTCCTGCAGTAACAAACATTTCCTGCTCAAAGCATCAGCCACTTTGTTAGCAGTTCCTGAAATGTGTTTGATTACAAATGTAAAATTTTGCATATACTCTACCCATTTTGCATGCTTCTGGTTCAACTTCTCCTATTGACTTACAAAATGCAATGCATGATTATCGCTATATAGAATGAACTCCTTGGGTATCAAGTAATGCCTTCACTTCTTTAATGCCTGTATGATGGCATAGAGTTCTTTGTCATATGTGGAGTATTTCAGCTTTGCGTCGTCCAACTTCTCGCTGAAATATGCAACAGGTCTATCATCCTGACTCAAGACCCCTCCAACAGCATACCCACTAGCATCAAATTTCACCTGAAATGTCTTCTGGAAATCAGGAAACACCAGAATTGGTTGCTCTGTTATCTTTCGCTTCAACAGATTGAAGCTTCTTTCAGCCTATGCTATCCAGTGAAAATTCTTGTGCCGCTCCTTCACTGTGTCCATCATTGTGGCGCTAATTCCACTGAAATTCCTGATGAACTTTCGGTAGAAACTAGCCAATCCATGAAAACTCCTCACCTGAAAAACATTCCTGGGTGATGGCCAATTCTTTATCACTTCTACCTTCTCAGGATCCATCTTCAACTCATTTGCCGATATAACAAAACCCAAGTAAATGAGTTATGTCTTTAGGAAGGAACATTTCTTCATATTGACTAACAACTTCTCCTACTGCAGTCTTCTCAGCACAATAGCCAAGTGCTTCAAATGCTTAGCCTTGGTCTTGCTGAAAACCAGTATGTCGTCCAGATATACAACTACAAACTTGCCGATAAATTCCCTCAGGACTTCATTCATCAGTCTCATGAATGTGCTCGGCGCGTTTGTCAAGCCAAACAACATGACCATCCATTCGTACAAAACTTCATTTGTCTTGAATGCTACTCGTCACCCTCTCTCATGCGAATCTGGTGGTATCCGCTCTTCAAATCTATTTTTGAAAAATAATTTGCCCCACTCAGGCAATCCATCAAGTCATCCATTCTCGGTAGTGGAAATATGTACTTGATGGTGATTTTATTTATCGCTCTGGAGTCTGTACACATCCTCCAGCCTCCATCCTTCTTTGGACTTAGTACTGTCAGAACAACACATGAACTCAGACTCTCCCTGACCAGTCCTTTATCCAGCAGATCCTGCACTTGCCTTTTGACCTCCTCGTTCTCCTGATGTGTCAATCTGTACACTGCCTTATTCGACAAACTTGCTCCAGGTATGAGGTCTATATGGTGACTCACACTCCTCATCGATGGAAATGAACGAGGTATTTCGTCCATGATGATGTCAGCGAACTCTCCCAACAGTTCCTGAATCTCATCCGGCAAGTCATCCACTCTTGTGCTGATCAGAACAATTTTTGGCTTCCTGATCACAAAGAATTGTGGATCTTCCTTCTTCTCCATCTCTGTGAGAAGTTCCTTCCCACTCATGAGAAGTATCATGCTAGTTACTTCTGGCTTCACTTCTTTATCCTTTATCAGAAGAAATGTGTGTGTTTTCCCATCCTTCTCCAAGGTGTATGTGTTCATTCTCCCATCATGAACAACATTTTTGTCATACTTCCATGGTATTCCCAGCAATACATGACAGACATCCATGGGAATGACATCACATAGGACTTTCTCCTTATATTCACCCATTTTAAATTCAACCAAGCATTGTTTCGTAACACATACCTAGTGTCCTTTCTGCAGCCATGATACCTTGTATGGACTCGGGTGATCAGTTGTCCCCAGCTCTAGCTTTTCCACCATCTCGGTTGAAACAATATTATCAGTGCTTCCGCTGTCCATTATAACCTTGCATTTCCAGCCCTTGGTCTTGCATGTGGTCCTGAATAGTCTGGTTCTCTGAGCTGTGTCCTCCACCTCTTTCTCGGGTGTCAAGAGAACTTTGTGTATCGTTAGTGACTTCCCACTTCCGGTGTCTTCATCCTCATCATCATGCCTCTGTGCCTCTGTGATGTGAGCTTCTCCTGTATCCTTATTCTTCTCGGGACACTCAAATGACTTGTGCCCATTCTTTCCACATGTAAAACATTTTATCACTCCTCCTCTTCCTCTTCCTCGACCTCTAGTACGAGGAAGAACATTCGCATCAACATAACTTCCTTGCTGATCATTTTGTTGTCTTCTCTATTCAAGTTGTGGTTGCCTCTGTTGTGAGGTTCCACCTCTCTCCGTCTTACCCTGAGGTCTCTGCCATTCCTCCTTGGGATTTAGTGTTTTCTCTTGGGAAATTTCCTTGCCTCTGGGCTGACTCCTACCTTGCCCTCGTTGTCCCTGCTTGTGGCTCAGATTCTCCTCAGCTTTCATAGCCAATTGGTAATCACCTTCCACCGTTCGAATGGTTAGCATGCTTAACTCATCTTGAATGTCATATCTCAAACCATTCATGTATTTTTCCACCTTTTCATCATCACTCTTCCGATGACCTGCTCTAATATTGAGTCGGTAGAATTCCTCGGCGTACTCCTTTACCATCATCAACTTTTGTCTCAGGTTCTGCATTCGCCTGAACAGTGTGATATGGTAATCTCTCGGGATGAATTTCACTTTCATCTTAGAGATCATCCTATCCCAAATTTTAATCTTTTGTTTTCCCTTGGAATGTCTGTCTTCCTGTAGCTCATCCCACCATAAGGCTGCATGTCCTTTAAATTTGGTAACAACATGCCTTACCTTCTTGTCCTCTTCGATATCCTCATAATCGAAGTAGGTATCGAGTGCTCGGATCCAATCCAACAAATCTTCTGCATCTAAATTCCCCTCATAGATGGGAATGTCCATTTTCGTCTTCGAACTCATTCGGGAGATGGCCTTGATCAATCGCTCGGTTGATGCATCCTCTACAGTGACCTCTTCTGCATCATGTCCAACTTCTTCTTCCACCTCGGAATCACTGAACTCTCCAGCACCAGCTCCACATCTTTGCACTGTTTCCATCTCCTCGAGTCTTGCTCGGAGATCTCACATATGTCTCTCCATTTCTACATTTCTTGCTGACCTACCTCTTCTTCGTGCATCCCTGTCTTCTCGACTAGGTGATTTCCTTTCTCTTCTAGGCGGCATGGTGTAATCTTCTTCTCTCTGCTACCGGAACAAAGAGAACTCTTCTCCTGCTCTGATACCACTTGATGCAATGCCGTGACCATCACAGTCTGACCTCTCACACCAGGACCTTCTTCGACTCAGGCCTGAAGAGCCACAATGCTCCTCAGATCTTGTATCAGGACCTTTAGTCACCCACAGGACACTCTGTTGATATCCCGACAATTGTCTCAGGAAATAGGGTTTCACGATATTGCGAAACTCGTTGACACGTGTGTGAATCAAACTCCAAACCTCGATCTCCGATGATAAAAGGTCAATGCTTCCATATATCATAGTTTTCCCTATCGGGAAATCGGCACCTTTGATGTTGCAATTCACTCGCCCCACAAATCTCCAAACTCCGAATGCAGATATGCACATGCGCTATCTCCTCGCCACGTCACCTCCTTTCTCTTCTCTATCGGGAATCGCGGGATCGTGATTTCACTGGTCACAATTCCTTTGCAATGGAAAGCCCCGAATGCCGAACCTCGATCTCTCGGGATCTCACACCACCTGTCCACCAAGCGATCGACGGTTCCGATTAAATCGGGAAACCTCTATTCGCGATTTCAATGAGTGTGAAATCTCACCTCGTCAAACGTTGAAGTCTGAACCCCGATGGGATTTTGTCCTTCCTTCCTGCACCTAAGGACTAAATCTCATGCAACTTCTCTAAGATCCAAGGGTCAGCGGTATTTCACGAATCCCTCCTGCGGATTCTGACCATTGATTCTTCTCCTTGAAGATCTCTCCTGCTTCAAATCTCTTCCTATTCGAACCTCTCCTAGGTGTGTTCCCACTGTATTTCTCGATGGAACTATCTCTCCTGAGCTTAATTCCTCTGACTCCTTCAGAGATTTTAAGAACGCCTACTGTGCTCGATCTCCAACAGCTCTCAAAGTATTGGGTCCTTTGGATCCTGTGCACTTGAAGCAACAGTAATCCCTGCCTTCCTTTTCTCAGACTAGCTACTGAAACTCCAGCCTCGGCCTGCACTTCTCCTGCATGGATCTAATAACCCAATTTAGCTTTTGGGTATATGAGAATAAGAGTTCAACTGTCTAGCCTCATCAACGCACTCTATGCGGACGAATTTCACTGCACTCTATGCAGAAATATTCTGACTCGGATAGAGAAACAATTGAAACTCATTCTCCTCTCTTTCAGACTTCAATTAATCCTCTGAAATCACATGAAAAGCATATTCAAAGCAATTTCATACAAAGAAAAAAAACATTCACAAGCACATAAGCACATACACAAAGAAAACAACACCAGTCATGAAATTGAATCAAAATATCTTTCTATTAATCCAATCTGTACATGAGGGCTCTCCACAAGTTCTTTGCTTTCTCTTCTCTTTAGAATGCTTGATCCTAATACAATGTACAAAGGAGGGTGTCTATATCCATTTTCCCTCTCGAAAACTAAAACTATCAAATCTACAATTAAAATCTAGCTAACAGCATTAAAACTAATAAATGCCTTCCTATCTATTTCAGACAAGAGTGTAAGGCTCGAGGTTTGATATAATACAACAGGAGCTCCCTCATAAATGTTTCCTTGAAGGATATGGCGCTTCATCTTTAATGAAAATTTCAAAAAGTTTCCAAAGTTATCAAGCTTATATGTCATGTGTTTAGAGACACATGCACTGGCTCTTTGTTGGCTTTGGAAGTCACGATGCTCCTGCATCATAAAGAGTATAGCACATATATTCAGGAGAAACTTCTTGACTCGAAGGTTGAACCTTTTCAGTATCCTATTGCTAAGACAAAATAAAAGACCAATTATTCTAGTAGTAGTACACCAGATCCAATTTCTCTCTTGAATAAGAAGATAGACTAGGTGAGTACTCAATTTGTCCAATCTCAAAATCAAATCATGGGCCAATTAACCATTATGAAAAGAAATCAATCTACCTCTAGACCTCAGTTTTCTGGACATGACAGATATTCCATAAATTGGAAGCCAGGTCCCCAACAAGAGGCAAAGGCTCTTGACACATTGAACCTAGTTGGGATGGTCAACATTGAAGACACACCATGGTGTTCTCCTTTCCAAGAACCTCATCGGGAGGATGAGTGTCCCTCATGTGATGAAGACTCTTCTGATGGAATTTCATGGACACAATTTGCAACTTCCAAGAATAATATATCACTCAGGAACAAATTGATGAAGTTAGAAAAAGATCTAGAGAAGCACGATTAAAAGTGCTAAATTAGTTGACAGAGGATCAGAGAAAGCAATTGCGAAAAAAATGAATTTTTGATGTATGCAATAAGAAAAAAGTATCCAGTTCTTCCACTACAACTTTCGACTTCATTTCATCAAAGGTGGAAGATCCTCTTCCACCTATAGAACAAGTGGTGCCACTTCTCCCACCTCCAATTGATGAATTTCTTCCAAATACAACTTCGACAGAAGAGGAAATTCAATTGAATATAGATGTGTCAGCTATGTTTGGTAAGATTAATATGAAGGTCCTTGTGATGAATATGTGTAAGATCCCATATGTGAGTAAATAAGTCTTGAATTTATTGAAAGTACCAACCGAAAATGAGGAGCCTCCATTAATTGTGAATACCATCTATCTTGATTGGAAGAAGGATAATAACCCTCTTGTTTATCTCTCTTTGGGGATGAATGGTCTTCGTTTGAATAATTGCATGCTAGACTTAGGTTCCTCAGAAAATGTGATATCCTTGAAAGTAATGGATCAAATCAATTTCAAGACGACTCGATGGAAATGTTTGTGGTATTGATTGCAAGAAGGTCAAGTTTTATGGGATTTGTGAAGATGTCGAAGATTACCTGATTGCCTTCCCTCATATCATCCTCATTATGAACATAGTCACGATTGATGCTCCATATGCTTGGGGAAAAAGCTAGGGTCCATCCAGATATTGAAGAAAGGAGATAAAGAGAACAAATAATGTGAAAAATTCATTGAATATTTAGTCAATACAGAACCTCCTTTGAATCCTTACATTGAAGATATACCTTAAATCATCTACAACGAAGGAAGTTTTCCATTCATGTGGAATAAGAGGAAGGGAAATCCTAAATACTACCATAAGGAAAGAAATTCTTGGCTTTGCCCTTACATAATCCAAAAGAAGTATGAGAAAGAGAAGTACTATTTGAAAACCTTGGATGAGAGAAAGATGTCATTACCAGTAGATGGGTCTCTTCTCCGAACCTACCTTTAGGGAACTTGAATTTTTCAGGTCCCTGGCCCTAGGTAAGTAGGTAGGTCATATTTATTTCCTTCCATTCAAATATTGGTTTCACATGGTATCTTAGTTGCATTTCAAGTTTTATTTTTCTCTACTTACATATTGCTTTCATCATATTACATGTTTACTGTAGAATGTTTTGAAAAAATGCTAAAGTTTTCTTTCCTAGATTAGTTGTATTTTTTTTCATATTCGATTTTAATTTATATGGACGAAGGGTGATAGAACAACCCTACTTTTTATATTTTTATGTTTTAGTGTAGGCACATATCCACCAGAATATTTTTTAGTTCTCATGCACTCTACAGTGAGTACATGTCCCAAAGTAGGAACCAGAGGTTACTCAAATTTCCTATGGATAACTAAGGAGATGATGTCTCGAGGCCCTCAGGTTGTATACATGGAGTATAGAGAGGTATATGGATGACAACGCGCACTTTCACATATAGAGGCCCACCCCACCACCAAAAATCTCAGGTTCATCATGAGGGTATACACCATGTCATCTTGCTTCCAGAAGACATTGGGTATTTCTCCATGAGGTGTAAGCTACGTATTATGGTGAGTGTCATGTCAATATTTGAGGCATTTGAGTTTGTTACTTTTAAAACTAATTTTGATTATGTAACATCTTCTTGGAAATTATTATCTTTTCCCTATTTCACCTTGGTGGTTGGAATTGTGCCCTATTAAGTGGTCACCGTTAGGGATATGTTTTCTATTGGGAGGTCCCCTTGAAAGGTCATCATGCCATTCCATACCATACTTTCCACTTTCCACACTCCATCCCCTCATCTCCTTATCTCTTTGTATTTTCAGGTGGATTGACCCAAGAAGGGATTGTCCTTTATTTAATGAGAAGAAGAGGTTTAAGTCCCAGAGGGAATGTAGATGGAAAAGGATAAAATCAATATTATGAACCTTCCACATGCTTTTCCAAAGAGGTCTTTAGAACAATTAAATGTTTCTCCTAAAAAAAATCAAATACCTTCAAAAGAAAATACATATGTATAAATGTCCCACTTGTTGAGGGATCTACACAAGTGTGTTACAAGATAGACTTTACTCCCATGTCAATATGTGTACCTCTCCATTCAAGTGAAAACATGGTACTTCCCCCCAAGATAATTTATTAATCCATATGGAATGACCAATGTTTGGGACTTAATTAATGAATGACAATAAGTGGGAATGGAAAAAAGATGTAGTGAAAATGAATGTGTAGCACACCCTCTAAAAGGAACCCATAAATGAGACACTACGATCTCTTGTATGTCATAAAAACCATGCCAAAAATTCTTTCCCCCATCCATGTTACCTTATCCACGTGACCTAGAGAGGGGTATACTTGGGAAACACTCCTAAACTTGAGGTATGATTCACCGAATAATTTGCATTCTCAACCCTCCCATACCTAAACTTGGAAAATTGCATAGGGTCTTTGATCATTTTTTTATTTTGTTGAGGTGGTTTTTGGTGCACATGCTTAGGTGTCTCTATTATTGATTTGATTTACTTATCATGATGCATTTGACTTGACATCCTTAGAGGGTGTATTCATTGTCTTTGTAGGACCTAGTTGGTGGACAATTTTGGAAGAACAAGACTATCTTGAGCTTCCTTGGGGATTGAAGCCCATAGGTTGGATACCGTTACCCACACCTTGGGAAAACAAGAAAGATGAACATTTCCTTTGGAGGTAAAAGGAGACTCCATATAGGACCTTACCCATCCCCTACTATCCCAATGTTTGGCTTCTTGAGGCCAAAACATCACACTTGGAGGGCTTGAACTCACCCTGGGGCTAGGGTTTGGTGGTGGAGATGGAGACTTGGAATTTTTGAGGAAGAATACCCTTTGCATGAAAAATATGATCCTATCTCATGAGGGAGCCTTTGGATTCCCAATGATTCATATTCAACCTCATCCACCTAAAAATGCCAAAACATCACCCTAGAGAGGGATGACATCATACTAGGGTTTATTATGTGCAATTTTTAAAAGTTAAATTTGAATTTATGATGTAAAGGGGAAAAATAAGGGGTTTTGACCCCATATTTTGTTGTTTACCCTAAAGATAAGTGGAAAAACACTTTTAGCGAGATTTGTATAAATAGAGATCAAACTATTGTAATTTTATCATAGCATTCTCACTTGGAGAAAGCCTCCTTGGCTAAAATTTTCACCCTATTTGGGAAATTTTATCCATATCTCTTTCTATTATATCTTGTGATGATTTGTATTAGCTATTGGATGAAGAAATACAAATTTATATTTCTTGGAGGCTATTTCTTACTTTTATAGTGGATTTTTCTTGGTCAAAAGGAGTTTATCTTATTAATGCTTGGACAAGGTAAGGAATATCTCTTGTTATTGCTTCTTTTCTTGGTTACAAGGTTAATTTTTTAATATTTTTGGGAGTATAAGTGCATACAACACAAGTAATCCCATCAGAATTGTCTTGGAATAATTCGTTGCACACATGAATACTAGGAGATGTAAAGGGTTACACTCTCCTACGTCTTTCCTCGCTAGTTTCACTTGCCTTGGGGAGTAAAAGGGCTTACACCCCAAAGAAAATAGCACAAATAGCTCTCTCATTTAAAAGATTCCATAACCCAATAGTCAAAATAACTAGCCTCTTGTGTTGGAGATAAAAAATCATTGCATTGGGATATGTGGAATCACAAGATATTGAAATTGTTTAAATTGGAATCTTTTCTATATTCTTAAAGCTAGTCAAGGCCACTAGATCTTCTTGTTTCTCAAAGTATTTATTTATGCTGTAATAATTTTATGATACAACCATTAGGGTGGCATCAACACAATTCACAAATTTAAAATTTACTCATCTTCTAACCATAAGAATTTGCTGGAAAGGTACCAAATTAATCTACTAGTTGTTCTTCTTATTTTTGGTGGTCTACTTTCAAGTTTCAGTGGTTGGAATTTTATTCTATATAAAGTATTTTCTACAACCATAAGGTTTCAACAATATATCTTCAATACTTGTACCTAACAGCCTTTAATTGTTGCTAAATTCTTGTGCTATCATACTTGACTTACACTAGTAATTTTGAGCTAATCTCTTGCATATTTTCTTGGATTTTAGTGACTTGTTTAGAAAATCTTTATATCATTTCATTGCTGATATATATGACTATATACTTCTGATAATTTGGACATAAATATTCATTTGATTTTACATTACATTATTGGGCTTGTATCTTGTGTTTTCTTGTGTCTCAGGTAGGTACAACATTCCTCCACAATATATCAAGAACTTGGAAACCATTGACCATCTCCAAGACTTGTTCATGAAACATCCCTCACTTAGTAGTTTGATATATAAGAGATTCAATTCCATAACCTCACTTTCCATATCATTTCCCCCTAGGTTCACCCAAGATTCCCCTCTTGTGTTGGATTTATCCTTCACTATAGGGAGGGGAGGATTTATCTAAGGTGACAATGGGTAGACTCTCCCACCGTTAACACAATCCCATTGATTGGGTCGAGCGTTTCCCAACCTACATTTTGTGTGATAACAAGGTACATCGGTGGGAGTCTCATGTGTGTAGTATTAAGAAATCCTTGTATAGACACAAATAGGTACCTAGGGTGTGGTATTCTAGGATTGAAGGATACTTCCAGAGTATGTGATTTATTGAGAGTGACGCAGATCCTAACTTGTACTTGATAATTGTTGGGTTGGATTCACTCATATTGGTTATGTACATTGATGATTTATTTCTCACAAATGGAGAGGAGCTTATTGCAGGGTGGAAACCATATTTAGCCAGTGAGATCGAGATGAATGAAATTTTCTTTATGCATTATTTATTGGGGTTAGAAGTATGGTTGGTATCAGGAGAGATATTCCTTGGACAAGAGAAGCATGCAATAGAGACCTTGAGGATATTTAGGATGGAGTAATATAAATAGATGGCTACATCTATGATTACCAATTTGAAGAAGGTAATCACTTCATATTCATATTTGGTGGATCCAAAGATATACAATTAATTGATAGGGTCCTTGATGTATTTGATCAACTCTAGGATAATTTTTTTTTTTCTATGAACACCTTGAGTGAGTTTATGGTGGAATCGAGGAAGATGCATTGAATCGTAGAGAAATATGTGCTCAGGTAATTGAGAGATACGATGGAGTATGGATTGAGATATCTTGGAGGAGATGAAGTGGATTTTCATGGACATATAGACTCAAATTGAGAATATAGTGCAGTATGTTAAATTTAGAGAAACTATTAAGATTATTTTCAATTTACTAGACAATAATAGCATATGCAAGATCACTTAGAAAAACACAATCATAAGATACACAAAATTTACCCTGGGAAACCCTCAAGCAAAAGAAAACCTATCAAAAACTTTCTTAATATAGATTTCCAATACAATGCCAAGATAATAAAAGAAACACTAGAGAATATCCAACACTGAGCAATGCACCTCTCTCTTCCTTCCTCCAACAACTGCCAACTACAACTTCCTTCAAACTTGCGCACTAGATGAGTGACTTGAGTGACTGAGCTAATGAGGCACCTTCCACTATTATTTATATTGGTTGGCAAGTGATAGGGTGGTGTCTCTTCATAAAGTAGTGCCAACTTCTTCACTTAGTTATTAAGACAACTTTAATTAAGCTTGGGGCTGACTTATTAATTGTCATAATAATTAGGGTTTGACCAATCCACAAAAGGGGATTTGGTATTTTACAAATAGCAACATGATAAATCCACAAAAGGGGATTGATCTATAATGTAATAGCTTAATAATAAGTATAATATTCTTTGTGATTATACTATTTCATCACTCCCCCTTAACAACAAGGGTATTCTACAACATCACCAAGAGAGAGAGAGAGGAAAGCAACATCAACAACATCTGAAGCACTGACTGACATATCTATAAATCATCAAAAAATTTTATCATCATCAATCATATCATCATTCTGTGTATGGAGCTTGAATGGCATCATCATCATCATCATTCACAGCATGAAGCTGGAACCTAAAACATCAACATGAGTTAGCATAAAATAAATAACATCGACATCAACAACATCATCCTAAAAATCATGAGGCCGGAGAAACATCATCACAACATGAGGTTAGAGCAACAATATCATCATAAGAAGAGGCTGGAGCAACATCATCATCATCATCATCATAATCACGGGGCAACAAAATGAGGCAGGTGTATCAACAACATTTTTTGGTACTCTGATAGTCCCTGTTGATTTTTTGAGGAATCATAAGATTCCCTAGGATATAAAAGCCTAACACTCCTACCATGTGGTACTCTAACAGAACTTCCTTACTAGATCTTCGGGATCTACCCAGGAATCATAAGATTTCTTAGGATTATAAAAATCCTAACGAATCTACCACTACTTACCACATCTAACATATACATGCATGGGCACTATGACAGACCATCCTTACCAAACCTTCGGGATATATCTAGGGATGATCAATCCCCTAAGATATAAAATCCTAACTGAGCTACCCGTTTTTGGTCAAGATACCATAATATCATCAACATCACTCCCCCTTTCAAGGGAGATCCTTTTGGACTATGCCAATATTGTCTCGAAAGTGCTCAAATGTTACACGAGACATAGACTTGGTCAACACATATGCAACCTACTCATATGTTCCAACATATTGGAGCTTTATGGCTGCCCTCTACACCATATCACAAATGTAGTGATATCGTATTTCTATGTGCTTCGAATTTTCAAGGAACACAAGGTTCTTTGTCATCTTTATGCAACTCTAGTTGTCACATAGAATTATGGTTGCTTTCATATCTAGATCAAATAGACTTGTCAACAACTTCTGAAGCCATATGGCTTCACAAATGGTAGAACATGCAACAATGTATTCCACTTCTGTTGTGCTGAGAGAAATGATAGATTGCTTCCTACTCTTCCATGAAGTCATGGATGAAACTAGACTGAAACAACATACTGAAGTACTCTTTCTGTCAGAAACACTTCCATCCCAATCTAAATTGTTATAACCAATCAGTCTGGAGTCATGATATCCATTGTAACAAAGACCAAAGTCCAATCTACCCTTAAGGTATCTCATCACATGTTTTGCAGAAACAAGGTGAACATGTCTGGGCTCTACCAAATAGTGACTCAAGGTGTTCATAT
>JASDQU010306250.1:50639-62891 GCA_032191745.1 Picea mariana
AATGTATTAAGTGCAGTTGTGTATTATATTGTTCAATGTATTAATTCCTATGCTCGTGTTCCCAGGTTGAAGGTGTTTTAGTTGCAACCAATGTGTACTCGACGCCCTTTGAACCTGTATGTACAAAATGCAACTCCCCTTCTTCTGCCTCCGCTTTGATAAGTGATGATACGATTGATTGTTTTTGATGTAGTGAAAAATGTCCATATATATATGGACATTGCGTCAATGTTGTTATCTGAACCGTGGGCAACACAACTATGCATTGTACGGTTAGGTAGCCTCTTTTACAAAATGTGCTTCCTAAGTTGGCAAAGTTGTCATATGAAACATATCTACAGAAAAAGGAAAGCAATGTCTACATGCTGCGAGAGCTTCAGATACATAGAAAATTCACCTTAAATGAGGACAATGCAATTTTTCATATCGACTGAAGAAGGGCAATATATATATATATATAAAACTTTGGCACAAAACGAAAATACCTCATGTGTCTCTGTAATATTTGTTCAACATCCAGATGAATGTTCGTCGGACATGGCTAGTTGGGATTTCACGCGCATAAGATTAGCATGGAAGAAAACCCCATATATCCCATGTCTCAGATATTTTGTACTAGGAATATATACCAGATGAAAAAGAAAACAAATGCGGCGACGTCTTTTCTTTGTATATCAAATAGTTTGGTGCAAAGGTCGATGGGTTCTGCTCTATGGAACCTTCTAGGAACTTGCTTGCGGCCTGCTTGAAGTTTGGTTGGTTATTGGTTATGTGATTTGTCTGTCAATTTGTATACTGTGGAACTCAAGCTATTCTTTAGACACAGAACAATATAATTGAATTTTTTAGCCAACTGGTCCATAGATTCGCCTGATAATTTCTATGGCACTGTGACGCAAATCTAGTATGTGGCTTGCTTTAGCAGACTTCCTTGATCGATGAACTTGGTCAAATTATTGTCCTGGAATAATTTGAAATCAACAAATATATAGTGTGATAAGTGCAATTGTGCTATCATATCAACAAGAGGCCCTTAAAATTCAAATTGGTCATTGTTTTGGCATTTTTGCTTAGTCGATGAACTTGGTAAAATTAATGTCCTCGAATAATTTTAAATCAACGAATATATACTGTGTAGAGTGAAATTGTGCTATCATATAAACAAGAGACCCTTAAAATTCAAATTTATCCTTGTTATTCTTGCGGTGATGGAATTTAAAAAAAACTTTCTTTTGTTTCCTTCACTTTTTAAAAAAATAAGCGATTTAACATCCTTTAATAATTTAATGTGATTCACTTGTACAATATCAATATTTAATATTAATAATTTAGTATTTGAAAATAATGTTTGTAGATAAAGTTAGATAGGATGACCATCCCTAAACAATTGTAATCTTGAACCCACCAGTCATGGATTCCTGTCGATTTGTATGTCGCGGAACTCCGAGTGTTGTTTGGTGGACATCGGACAATAAAAGTGAAATGTTGAGCCAAGCAGTCTGCAAGTCTTCCTGTCAATTTGTATATCGTGGAAGTCTGGATTCTATTTGTAGGACACAGAACAATAGAGGTTCAATTTTCAGTCCGCCAGGCTGAGAACCCGCAATCGAAAAAGTGCCTAAGTATGGAATGAGGGATCCACATATTATACTTTATAAAAGTACATGTTTACTGTACAAACTTTTATATCATTGGCCCAACCATATTGTACAAACTTTCTCATCTAATTAAATTCTGCAATATAAATATTTAATATTAATAATTTAGTATTGGAAATAATGTCTTTAGATATGTTAGATAGTTGATAAGGATTACCATCCGTAAACAATGGAAAACTTGAACCTGCTAGCCCTCAAGTCCCTCTGTCAATCTGTATATCGCGGAACTCCGAATGTTATTTGGAGGAGACGGAACAATGAAAGTGCAATGTTGACCTAGCTAGCCCGCAAGTCCGCAGTGTTGTTTGGGGGACATAGGTCAATAAAAGTGCAATGTTGAGCCAAGAAGTCTGCAAGCCCGCCTGTCAATTTGTATATCGTGGAAGTCTGGGTGCTATTTGTAGGACACGGAACAATAGAGGCTCAATTTTCAGCCTGCTAGGCCATGAACCCGCCATCCAAAAAGTGCCTAAGTATGCAATGAGGGATCCACATATTATACTTTATAAAAGTACATGTTTACTATGTATTTCTCATTTTTCAGAAAACTTTTATATCACTCGCCCGACTAGATTCTACAAACTTTCTCGTCTAATTAAATTATGCAATATCAATATTTAATATTAATAATTTATTATTGAAAATAATGTTTTGAAATATGTTAGATAGTTGATAGGGTTTACCATCCGTAAACAATGGAAAACTTGAACCCGCCAGCCCTCAAGTCCATCTATCAATTTGTATATCGCGGAACTTCAAGTGCTATTTGGAGGACACAGAACAGTGAAAGTGCAATGTTGAGCCAGCCAGCCCACAGGTCCCCTTGTCAATTTGTATATCGCGAAATTATGGATGCTATTTGTAGAGCGCATACAATAGAGGCCCAATTTTTAGCCTGCTAGGCCGAGAGAACCTGATCCAAAAAAGTGGATAAATATGGAACTAATATGGAATCGGTACGGGACAATAAAAGTGCAATGTTGAGCCAACCAGCTCACAAGTCCGCCTGTCAATTTATATATGGTGAAAGTATGGGTACTATTTGTAGGAGACAGAGCAATAGAGGCTTAATTTTTAGCCCCCCAGGCCAAGAACCCGCGATCCAAAAAGTGCCTAAGCATGGAATGAGGGATCCGCATATGGTCTATAAAATCTCATGTCCATACTTTATAAAGGTACATGTTTACTATGTATTTCTCATTTGTCGGAAAATTTTTATATTGCTTGCCCGACCAGATTGTAAAATCTTTCTCATCTAATTAAATTTTACAATATCAATATTTAATATTAATAATTTAGTATTGAAAATAATGTTGATAGATATGTTAGATAGTTGATAGCGATTGTCGTCCATAAACAATGGCAAACTTGAACCCTCCATCCCTTGAGTCCATATGTCAATCTGTATATCGTGGAACTCCAAGTGCTATTTGGGGGACACAGAACAATGAAAGTGAAATGTTGGGCCAGCCAGCCTACAGGTTCGCTTGTCAATTTGTATATCACAGAATTGTGGGTGTTATTTGTAGAGCACGAAACAATAGAGGCCCAATTTTCAGCCCACCAGCTCGAGAGCCCCTGATCCAAAAAAGTGGCTAAATATGGAATTAATACGGAATCTCTACGGGACAATAAAAGTGCAATGTTGAGCCAACTAGCCCGCAAGTCTGCCTGTTAATTTGTATATCGCATAAATTTGGGTACTATTTGTAGGACACAGAACAATAGACGATCAATTTTCAGCCCGCTAAACCGAGAACCCGCCATCCAAAAAGTGCCTAAGTATGGAATGGGGGATCCACATATGTTTTATAAAATGTCATGTCCATACTTTATAAAAGTACATGTTTACTATGTATTGCTTGTTTTCCGAAAAAAATTTATATTGCTCGCCCGACTAGATTGTACAAACTTTCTTGTCTAATTAAATTCTGCAATATCAATATTTAATATTAATAATTTAGTATTGAAAATAATGTTTTTAGATATGTTAAATAGTTGATAGGGATTTCCATCCATAATCAATAGCAAAACTTGAACCCGCCGGCTCTCGAGTCCATCTATCAATTTGTATATCGTGGAAACAATGAAAGTGCAATGTTGAGCCACCCAACCTGTAGGTCCGCTTGTGAATTTGTATATCGCGAAATTGTGGGTGCTATTTGTAGAGTGCAGAATAATAGACGCCCAATTTTCATCCCAAGAGCCTCCAATCCAAAAAAAGGGCTGAATATGGAATGGCCTATCTGTACATGCTCTATAAAAATTTCATGTTCATAGTTTATAAGAGTACATACTTAGTATGTATTACATGTTTTTCGAAAAACTTGTAGTTGCGAAAGTTGGCGGATTCACGACTTTAGATTTCACTTACTTTTATATCACCAGCCCAACCGACCGCTTCCCCATTTGATATTGTAATAAATGAATATAAACTGGCCCAAGTCCAATTGTGCTATGACATGAATATGAGGCTCTTAAAATTCAAATAGCTGGCAATTCTGCTTGTCAATTTGTATATCATGGAAATGTGGGTGCTATTTATAGGACACAAAACAAAAGAGGGCCAATTTTGAACCCAGTCGCCTGAGAACACGCTGTCCAAATAGTGGCTAAGTATGGAATGAGGGATTCATACATGCTCTATAAAATCTCATGTCCATAGTTTTTAGAAGTACATCTTTACTATGTACTATTCGTTTCCTCTGAATCCTGTTTAGAAGACACAAAACAATAGCATTGCAATGTTGAGCGACCTAGTCTACAACTTCGACTGTGAATTTGTATATCGCGGGACTCTGCGTCCTATTTGTAGCATACGTAGCAATAGAGTCCCAATTTTGAGCCTGCCAGACTGAGAACCCGCAATCGAAAAAGTGGCCAAGTATGAAATGAGGGATCTGTACAAACTCTATAAGAACCTCGTGTCCATACCTTGTAAGAGTTCATACTTATTATGTGTTAGTCGTTTTTTGAAAAAATTCTACTTGTGGAAGTTAGCAGATTCATGACTTGAGGTTTCAATTACTTTTAGATCACCAGCCTAACCGACCGCTTCTCCGTTTGATATTGTAAGAAACAAACGTAAACTGGCCCAAGGCCAATTGTACTATTACATCAACGAGGCCCTTAAAATTGAAATAGTCTGCAAATCTGCTTGTCAATTTGTATATCGCAAAACTTTGGGTGTTATTTGCAGGGCACGGAACAAGAAAGCCCCAATTTTGAGCCCGCCAGCCCATGAGGCCGTTGGTAGTGTTACATAATTCATAGGGATCACCATTCATAAACACTCGCAAGTTGGGCCTGCCAGCTCTGGAGTCCATCTATGAATCTGTATATGGAGAAATTCCAAGTGTTGTTTGAACGACACAGAACAATAGAAATGCAATGTTGAGTGACCCGGCCCACAAGACCACCTGTCAATTTGTATATAGTGGAACTCTTGGGTGCTATTTGTAGCTAACAGAACAATAGAGGCCCAGTTTTGATCCCGCCAGCCTCAGTACCCACGATCCAAAGATTGGCTTGAGTATGGAATGCGGGAACAATACATTCTCTATAAAATATCATGTTCGTACTTTATAAAAATATATTTTATGTATTGCTCATTATTTTCGGAAAATTTCTTGGTAAGGAAGTTGGCGGATTCACGTAATCAGATTTCAGTTACTTTTATATCAATAGCTCGACCAACCGACTGCTTCCCTATTTCATATTGTACATACCTCCTTGTCTAATTAAATTGTACAATATCAATATTTAATATTAATAATTTAGTGTTCAAAATAATGTCTTTAGATAATGTCCAATAGTTAATAGGGATTATCATTCATAGACAATCGCACGCTCGAGGACGTCATCCCTAAAGTCTATTTGTCAATTTGTATATCACGAAACTCCAAGTACTGTTTGTATGAAAATAAACAAAAGGAGTGCAATTTTGAATGAGCCACCCCATAGGTCCGCCGACCAATTTGTATATTGCGGAATTCTAAATGCTATTTGTAGGCCAGGGAACAATGGATGTCCAATTTAGAGCCTGCCCATTTGAGAACCCGCAATTCAAAAAGTGGCTAAGTACATATTTAGTGTGTATTACTCGTTTTTCTGAAATTTTCTAGTTTATCTTTTCTCGATGCTTTTGTTTTTTTAAATGCGGGTTCCTGCATAAGCAGCTTTAACATTGCATTTACATTGTTCCGCCACCTATGACTAGCACCCAGACTTCCGTGATTTACAAATTTGCAAACAAACCCCCTTTCATCTCGTATACTTTTGCTTTGTCTTTGCTTGGTCCCTTTTCCCAATGTCTCATGCTTTTATATACAGAACGCTAGGTTCAACAATATACAAATTGCCCTCTCGCCATTGCACTTTCGTTGTTACCCTATTCACAAACAACACCAAAATTCCACGACATACAAATTGACGGTCGATATCTGTCACTGAGATGCAATATGACCATAGACCCTTCACGTCTCTTGGGTATATCTTCTTTCGTTTTTATTTTTTAACCCGCCTGACCGCTTTCCATACCTAGGTATTTCTTGGAATCAGTTTCAAGAGTTAGCCAGTGCCTAGCCGCAATTCACCATCACCGCTGCCTTCATACTTGTTTTCATATATGCAATAATTAAGCTTTAATGCTAGTGGTTCATCGTGCAGGAACTGTTAAGATTGTTATTAATGTCTGGAAGTCCAGAGAAGATTTGTCATTACTACGAATTAAACTAAGATTTGCGCACAAGTATGTTATCCTTTCCAAGTATTCATTTCAAACATGATGCAATATATTTTTTGTGCGCTAGCGAGTTGGTGCTTTTAAGAAATTTCTAATTGTTAATCTCTCTTCACCGTCACCGCGACCTTTGCACTTTTTTCTAATTATGCAATTAGTGAGCTGTGATGGTGACAACTCATTCTGCATGAACCTTGGAGATTGTCATTGATTAACGAAAGGCTCGAGAAGATATTCCATTGATACGCATTATACCATAATTTACGGAGGGTTATATTATCCCTCTCCGATTTTCATTTCAAACATCATCTCGAGCAAACGGAAATTCTTAATAACTTGTGGCAGCAGTTCTGTCCAGCCACAGTAAACACATTGGGGCATAATGGCCAGAGGTTCCATTATTCCAGGGCATATTCTTACTACTCATCTCCCTCTGCCCAGGAGAAAAAAATAATATTGTCCCTCGGTACACTAAGAGATATATTTCAATCCAAAGAATTCCAAGGAAGCCCTACTTGCTCAGAAAACCTTCCCAGTTGCATTCTTGGTTGATGCACAAGTTGATGTCATGAATTCTGAGCTGGAAGAAGATTATCTGATGGTCGATGATACGACAATGGATGATGGCAATGCACAAAATATTCCCACTCCTGCGCCCAAATTGAAATCAACCATAATGGATGGAACTTCCTGGCTTGGTGATGGAAGTCCTGACAACACCAAAAGGAGTTTTAGAAAAAAAGACTAATGGTAAACGCAATATCCACTTTGCAGCACGAAAGTAGGAATTCCAGAATTCAAAATTAGTCCGTTCTGGGTGGAAGAGTTTCACTGTAAAGCAATGATATGTTGATGCTCCCAGAGATATATTTCAAGCCAAAATATTATTAATTAGCATCTTCGGGAATCAGTTCCAAAACTCTCACTGTTGCAAGGCATTTTTTTACTAGTCATCTCCTTCTGCCCATAATGGACTAATTTGGGCTTCTGGAATTGCATGCACAACCTGTGCTCCTAAATTTTTTTGGACTATGTAGAGGAAGTTTCAACTATGGACTATTCTATTTTCCCTGCAACATTTTTCCTCTTCTTCCTCAGGGGAAGCTTCTAAAAACTATCAATTTCAGCACAAGATGATTCATCGAGGAGAAAACTGTGAGGATCTTGCATACTATAGATCCCGTGCCTGTGTTTGTCGCAGATACGTTCAATTTTTTGGCCCAAAGAACTGGGTCCAATTTCTAAGGATAGATGTACAATACTGGGTGCTTTTCTTATTTTTTTACATGGATTTGCTATTAAAATTTTTGTCTTCGACTCTTCCTTGCTGCTTCTTTTCTAGATTTAATGCATGTTCTCATTGGCATGGTTCGGTGCTCTCATACTTCTTCGATATTGTGTTTACTTAGGTTTTTTTTCTAAGATGGAACATCTAACAATTATATGACAATGTACTGTGTCAATCCACCAACCTTTTATGCAAACAAAAAATGGATTACACAGTTTCAAACCAACGTTCAATTCTATTCGTAATGCAGATAGAACATAGAAATACCAATGTAAAATGTTGCAGCAAAATAGTTATTAAGTTTTAATGCTAACAACCCATAATGAAATAAGTTTAATACTCGAGATAATATGTTGTAGTCATGGAACAATGTATCAAGAACACAGTTACACCCAGACATTCCAATAAAATCTAATCTTCAACAAAGCATTTGCTGGCAACTAGTAGAAAATGAAGTTTAGTGGTTAAGTTAATATGTTACAGTCATGGAAGAATGTATCAAGAACTACAATCCACTTGATATTTTATAAATTACTATAAATATTGGTACAATTGCAATAAAATATAATCTTCAACAATGCATTTGTTGGTGATTAGTAGAAAATGATGGTTTTGAAACAATGGGGCTTATTTGAAACCAGTTCGCGCTTACGAAAACTTCCTTCCTCCTTTCTATTTTCCCACTCTTTTATTCCCTATAGTTTCTCTTCCTGGTTACTTAATCATTTTTTTCCCAAAAATTCCTTGCTGCGTGGCTTGACGGATTCACGCATTTCCAACGACTGCTTCGCCTTTATTTAAATTAACCCTACCACATTTGCGGCACAGAATCTATATTAAAGGGAAAATAATTTCCTCTATAGTTTTGTGTTCTGTAAACAACACCCACAGTTCCGCACTATACAAATTGACAACCGAACTTGACGAGTGGCTCGCTAATAGAATGCCTCGGAGTTCCACGATATACAAATTGACAAACAAATCATACAAGAAAGAACCAAGTAAACTTGCAGATCATATTCCTAGTTCACACTTGCACTCATACTCTTTTATCGCGACACCGACCAAACGCTTCCCCATTCCATAACCAGAAACTTCTTCGACCGCGAATTCCTAGTAGGCGGGCTCTATATTGGACTTCTATTGTTCCATGAATTGCAAATAGTACTGTCACTTCCGTGATATACATATTTGAAAACGGCCTTAGATCATGCCCTCTTTTGTATTACGATTCCCCTATCATGCCCTCTTTCGTGGTATACATTTTTCACTAAAAACTTTCGAGAAATACAATTTAACCGTCGCGTCCTCGCATATTTTGTGGAACTATTGTCACCACCTTTTGAAGCATGTCTGTCCTCTTTTCATACTTTGCCATTTCTTCAAATTTCTTTGGTTGATCATCAGTTTGGCGGGTTGAAGAAATATTCAGTTCCTAGTCGTTGTTTACTGTGTCTGTGCCCCTTTGCAATTAACAGTTGCCAATTATATATAAGATCTTATTTCTAGGCATGAAATTAGAAATTTCCCTATTCCATATTTAGCCACTTTGCCGGAATTCCACAAATATACAAACCGTCCACTGAACTGCCCCATCATGATCTCTTCCGTTTTACACATTTTGCACTAAAAAATTCCAACACATGAAATTTGACCGTGCAACACTCGGTTGTCCTGAGTATCCCCATAACCCTTTTTTGAATCCTGTCCGACTGCTTTTCAGAGCTTTCCATTCTTTCCTTGCTCTTCATCTTCTCTGACACCTTCGCACTTATCTATAATAAAAGAAAAAAAAGGTTTTATATATATACATATCTTGTTTCTAAATATGGAATTATTGGCATTTAATTATGATAGGTCATCATGTAGGAACCGTATAAATTTTCATTGATGGGAAAAAGGCCCGAGGAGATCTCATATTGATGCGCATTAAACCAAAATTTGTGGTGGAATTATATTATCCCTTCCGAGTGTTGATTTCAAAATCATGAACTCTCATTCGCACATTGTGGCCTTCGCACGTTCAAGAAACCTTCAATCCTTAATTGCTCTTTTCCGTACCTGCCACCTTCGCATTTCTAAATATGTAATAAATAATCTTTACTGCTAACAGTTCATCATGTACCACCCATACAGATTGTAATTAATCAGCGAAAGGATCGAGGAGCTTTCCCATTCATAAACATTTAACCAATATTTACTGGAGAGTTACATTATCGGCTCTAATTGTTCATTTAAACCATCATTTGCAGCAAACCAACGTTCTCATAAACCTATGGCATCATCTTGACAACACTTCTGTGGAGATACAGTCAACATCTTCGGGTGTGAGGACCAAAACTTCCAGCGGTCCAACGCATATTCTTATTATTCAAGCTCTGTCGCAGAGAACCAAGTAATTTGGACCTCCTAGATTCCTCATGCATGCCATGTCCCTGAGTTTTTTTACTGTAAGGACCTGGTCTCTTGGTGCGCCAATAAATTTATTTATGAGAAAATAATTATTCCACTGCGGGACTGCTCTTTTGTTTCTTTGTGACCTCAGGTCTTTCGCCAGATGCTAAAGTTGTCAGAGCCAACATTGACATTCAGAGGGGAAGATTGCAAACAGTTCCTAGCATAAGAAAACCCGCTTCTATTTCTTGAAGATATTACAATTATGTAGGTTAGTTCATTTAGAAATCCATCTAGTGAAATTGCCTAGTTGTTTACAAGAATAAAGGGACATGAGTCCACAACTACTGTTTCCCGGATGTCTCTTTATATTTTGTATTTCACAGTCAACGAACAAGCCATTTTTGATTGGGCAGGTTAATTTCCCATGAAATTTGTTCCCAATTGTCAAGCTACAAAAGGGAAAAGAAATTTTATATGTCGTCCTATTTATTTTTTGCAATAGCGCATTCCTGTCGGTTTCCACAACTGTCTATGTCCAAGAATGTCAATCGTGAATTCCACCCAGTAACGTTCGGGTACCCTGCCTTGTGGAAGCACAAGGCTTCCCATTGTTTTTATGAGGTTTTTAATGGCTTCGTGTCTGTTTTCAAAGTTCTGTTGTTAGGAGAAGATGTTCCCCACATATCTGAACAGGCAACTAGTTTTTTGGACAAGAAGGGGACACTTGAACATTTGGATAATTACATTGTCATAAGAATTTTTGGCTCCACGAAATAGTCTACTCTCGTTCCATGTCACATTACAAACATAATGTTTGTTGCAGAAGTAACATATCAATATAGCTATTGGTTCCATATGTTCCAAAGGAAGAAAAAAAAACAATTCATTCCTCTCACTTGGAATGAACTATAAATCTTGGTACAATTGCAATAAAATATAATCTTCAACAATGCATTTGTTGGTGATTAGTAGAAAATGATGGTTTTGAAACAATGGGGCTTATTTGAAACCAGTTCGTGCTTACAAAAGATTCCTTCCTCCTTTCTATTTTCCCACTCTTTTATTCCCTATAGTTTCTCTTCCTGGTTACTTAATCATTTTTTTCCCAAAAATTCCTTGCTGCGCGGCTTGACGGATTCACGCATGTCCAACGACTGCTTCCCCTTTATTTAAATTAACCCTACCACATTTGCGGCACAGAATCTATATTAAAGGGAAAATAATTTCCTCTATAGTTTTGTGTCCTGTAAACAACACCCACAGTTCCGCACTATACAAATTGACAACCGGACTTGACGACTGGCTCGCTAATAGAATGCCTCAGAGTTCCACGATATACAAATTGATAGACGAATCATACAAGAAAGAACCAAGTAGACTCATGGATCATATTCCTAGTTCACACTTGCACTCATACTCTTTTATCGTGACACCGACCGAACGCTTCCCCATTCCATAACCAGAAACTTCTTTGACCGCGAATTCCCAGTAGGCAGGGTCTATATTGGACTTCTGTTGTTCCATGGATTGTGAACAGTACCGTCACTTTCGTGATATACATATTTGAAAACAGCCTTAGATCATGCCCTCTTCCGTATTACGATTCCCCTATCATGCCCTCTTTCGTGGTATACATTTTGCACTGAAAACTTTCGAGAAATACAATTTAACCGTCGCATCCTCGCATATTTTGTGGAACTATTGTCACCACCCTTTGAAGCCTATCTGTCCTCTTTTCATACTTCGCCATTTCTTCAAATTTCTTTGGTTGATCATCGGTTTGGCGGGTTGAAGAAATATTCAGTTTCTAGTTGTTGTTTACTGTGTCTGTGCCCCTTTGCAATTAACAGTTGCCAATTATATATAAGATCTTATTTCTAGGCATGAAATTAGAAATTTCCCTATTCCATATTTAGCCACTTTGCCGGAATTCCACAAATATACAAACCATCCACTGAACTGCCCCATCATGATCTCTTTCGTTTTACACATTTTGCACTAAAAAATTCCAATACATGAAATTTGACCGTGCAACACTCGGTTGTCCTGAGTATCCCCGTAACCCTTTTTTGAATCCTGTCCGACTGCTTTTCAGAGATTTCCATTCTTTCCTTTCTCTTCATCTTCTTTGACACCTTCGCACTTATCTATAATAAAAGAAAAAAAAG
>JASDQU010306250.1:86822-105861 GCA_032191745.1 Picea mariana
ATGTAACACCAAGAAAATATTTGTTGGTGATGATAGATCTCTTAGTGTTGTAGGATCTGGAATAGTTCAGGTAGAAAATGGTCATTTCAATGATGTATTATGTGTTCCAAATTTTTCTTGTAACCTTCTATCAGTATATCAAATCACTCATTCAGGTGAAGGTAAAACCGTCGAGTTTTCACCTCACCAAGTTGTAATCAAGGATCTAAAAGATCCTAAGCATGTTCTTGCAACTGGAATTGTTGATGATATTACCAGGTTGTACAAGTTTGACAACTTTGGGTCATTGGCTTTTTCATCAGTTTTTGTTGCTCATAGCGATGACTTGAGCAAACTTTGGCATGAACGGTTTGGTCATCTAAACTATTGCTCACTGCAGCAACTATGTAATCAACAGATGGTGACTGGTCTTCCTCTTGTTTCATACAAAGATGGTGTTTGTGCAGCTTGTGTTCTCGACAAACATGATCGGGATAGTTTTGACAAATGTGCCTCTTGGCACACCTTGAGTCCTTTGCAGCTTGTTCATGGTGATTTGTGTGGTCCACCTTCTTCTCCTTCTTTTTCTAGGTGCAAGTATTTCTTAACTTTCATTGATGACTTTTCTAGATGTACTTGGGTTTACTTCTTAAAACTCAAGAGTGAAGTTTTTGACAATTTTTTGGCCTACAAGGCCCTTGTAGAAAAGCAATCTAGACATCAAATTCAAAGGTTAAGAACAGATAATGGAGGCGAATATCTGAACAACAATTTTACAAGCTACTCCACTACACAGGGAATCCAAATGCAACACACTGTTCCATATACACCACAACAAAATGGTGTTGCTGAGAGAAAGAACCGCACATTAAAAGAAATGGCTAATTGTATGATCCAATATAAGGGATTAAGCCTAAAGTATTAGGTGGAAGCCAAAGCCATCAACTGTGAAAATTACATAGTAAATCGCACTCCCACAAAGGCTCTTAAAAATATAACACCGGAAGAATCTTGGACTAAAATTAAACCAGATGTAAGTCACTTCCGTGTATTTGGCAGTATAGCATGGGCTCACATTCCTGATGAGAAAAGGAAAGAATTGCAGCCTAAAAGTGAGAAGTGTATATTTGTTGGTTATTCTAAAGATGTCAAAGGTTACGGACTTCTTCAATCACATTGTAATGAAATTATTCTTAGAAGAGATGTTAAATATGATGAAAATCTCTTGGCCTGCGAGCCATCTTCGGCGATTGTGCCTTCTTCGGCCTGCGAGCCATCTTTGACGTTTGTGCCTTCTTATGATTTGAGTTCTTCTTCAGATGATGACAGTGAGGATGAAAATCCACCTCGGCCTGCTCACCCTCCTCCAGATGAGTCCTTTGAACCTGAACCAACACCAACTCCACCGCTTCCTAGATGGGTTTGTTCAACACGAGAAGCAGTTGGTGATCTTGTCAGTGATCCTTCAGATCAGCATCAGACATGTTCATAGTTCCAACAAGCCTCTTATCTTTTGGCTCAAGTTTCAGAAACTCATGATCTAGAGACATTTGCAGAAGCTTCAGGTCATCCAAATTGGGATACAACAATGAATGAAGAGTATCGTTCTTTAATGGAAAACGATACTTGGGATCTTGTACCTCTTCCAAAGGGAAGAAAACTTGTTAGATGCAAATGGGTCTACAGAATTAAGTATGCATCATATGGAAGTGTTGAAAGACACAAGGCTCGGTTAGTTGCCAAAGGATTTTCCCAAGTTGAAGGAATTGACTATANGCAAAAATGAATTCCATCCACCTTGTTCTTGCCCTTGCTACCTCACATAAATGGGAGGTCCATCAGATGGATGTTAAATCTGCCTTCTTGCACAGAGATTTGCAAGAAGAAATCTACATGGAACAACCTCCTGGCTATGTCCAGAATGACTCTAGCCTTGTTTTTTGCCTTAAGATATCTCTTTATGGTCTCAAGCAAGTTCCCCGAGCTTGGTATGCCAAAATAGATAGCTTTCTTATTACCACTGGATTCTCTAGATGCCATTATGATCCTAATGTCTATACCAAGAAAGTAGGAAGCCATCTCATAATCCTTGTCCTTTATGTTGATGACCTTATCATTACTGGTAGTGACTCAAAACTTTTAAACCATGTGAAAACAAACCTTAAGAAGAAATTTGAAATGACAGATTTAGGTTTTTTGCACTATTTCCTTGGCCTCCAATTTTTGCAAACCAATGAAGGAATTTTTCTTTCTCAATATAAGTATGCTTGTGACCTTCTTCGTCGTTTTCACATGGATGATTATAAACCAACCCCTTCTCCCTTCCAGTCTGGAGTCAAGCTTTCTGCCACCTGTACTTCTCCTAAAGTTGATGCCACCCTGTACCGTCAGTTAGTTGGTAGCCTCTTATACTTGACTCATACCGGTCCTGATCTTTCCTTTGTTGTTGGTCTTATTGCCTGATATATGCAAACACCCCATGAAATCCATTGGAAAGCAGCTAAAAGGATACTTCACTATGTTTGTGGTATAGTTCAGTTCGGGATACATTACAGTTCAGGGGGGACTCCTCTATTGGTTGGTTTCACTGATTCAGATTGGGCCAGCGACCCTGATGATCGGAAATCTACTGCAGGTTATGTTTTCAGCCTTGGTTCAGGACCTGTCACTTGGGCCTGTAAGAAAAAACAAGCTATTGCACTTTCTTCAGCAGAAGCATAATACCGAGCAGCGATAAATGCAAGTCAGGAAGCCCTATGGCTTCTACAGATCCTTTCAGAGTTTGGATTCCATCACCAGCATCCGATCAGCCTTTGGTGTGATAATCAGAGTGCCATCAATCTCGCTAAAGACCCAATTCAACAACAGGGTAAAAAACACATAGAGCTACACATGCACTTCATCAGAAAGCTAATTCATGATCAAGTTATTGAAGTGCTCTTTTTCCCTACAGAAGATCAAGTTGCAGACATTTTCACAAAGTCTCTTACAGAAGTGAAGTTTTCCAAACTTCGATCTATGTTAGGATTTCAGGAAGTTTTCATTAAGAGGGGATAGTCTCTAATGCCTCCTTCCTTCTCCTATTGTGTCACTATTGTAAATCCTTCAATCCTATCCCAAGTTGTTCTTAAGGGGGGATGTTAGGATATTTAGACACTTAGGAGTTAGTTAAGATCTACTTGGTGTAATATGTCGTTAGGTAAAAGTGTGTTTCTTTAGTAAGTATTAGTATTCATTTGTCGATGATCAATTGTGAGAAACTCTATTGTAAAATCTCTCTGTAATCTTTTTCTTTGCATTAATAAATTGCTCCAAGTGGTCGCGTTGGTTGGGGCCATGGATGTTTCCCTGTAGGGGTTTTACCACATGAAAACATCGGTGTGTTGATCTTTGATCTAGTTATGTGAGTGGTTACTGAAGGTGTTCATCCTCTATTGGAATACCTATGTTGTTGAACATTTGGTAGCCTCTTTTCATCGGTTCACGACCTACTTAAACAACATTCACCACTTGAAGCTTCCATTCATGTTCTAAATGATTTTTTTCATGATTTTTTGAATAAGGTTCCACAACAAACTTGTTGGATTTCTCAACTCCATATGCAACAACATTTTCTCTCTCTCCTGAAAGAATTGAATACCAATGCTTCTATTGTTCGGAGGAATGAGAGAGATTAAGGTTCTTAGAATATTCTTATTTCTTAGCATGTGTACTTAGAATATCACATTGTTATTGTTGTAAAAGAGTATTATTTTGGTTTGGAGTGACGAAGCTTTCTTGGTTTCCAATTTTCATAGAGTACTTGAGATCCTATCTCTAAATATCTTTATTATTGTATTGAGTTGTTAGTTTTTAGGATATTGTTGATATTTTCTCTCTTAGTTTGTTCAATTGATTTTCTTGTTGTAAAGCTATATATATTTGTGTTTCCTTAGTGAAAAATTAGAAGATTTTTATTTCACACCTTGTATGTAGAATCACTTATGAATAGGATTTCCCACATCACTTAACATGATCATTCCTTCGGGTCATCCAAGGAGCTAATAGCAAAGTCAATTGTTATCTTTGCTTCTAGTGACTCTCATGACCCAACACAATATTGGTTTCATATTTGAAAATATGAAGTCTAATAACACAATTCTCATATTTAGACCATTTATAAAAGAAACATTTAATTAGTTTAAAAAATCTTATGAAAAAGAAACACATTTTTTAATTTTTTTTGACACTAATTTTTATGAAAGAAATTTTTGATAGAAATGCAAAAATAAATTACTACCAAGTAATATTTTTACCAAGCTTTTTACATAGTTTATAACAATGTTTCAATATTATTGCTTAAATATCATTTCATATTATTAATATTTTTGAATTATATATATATATATATAATCAACTTATTATGATTACAATTCCTTTTAATGATATCATCATAATTATACATATATACTTATCTTATGAAAAAAATCAAACTATATCTATTACGATACATTTTTCATATGACACTAAGCTATATTATAATACATTTTTGTTCATATAACACTAAGCTATATATTTTGTGATATATATACAACTCAAAAGTATTATCTTTCTCCAACAAAGGTCAAGGAAAACGTATTAATATTTTTTATATTAAAACGAATGAATGTTTTATTATAAATAATATTTTAATTAAATGTTGGAAATTCAAAGTACTACATTACTAAAATTATTATTTTTTTAGATTTTGAAAATTTTCGAATTTTAAACACTATATTTAATACATATATTTATTGCTTGATTGCACAATTTTTATTTTTATTTTTTTTTAAATATAAAAAAACGTTCTCTCCCATGTGTAAAATGATTATTTTTCTTTTTTTATTTCATAAATATTATTTTTTCCATACAATAACCTCAAAGACTTATATTTATTGTTTGATTGCATAATTTTTTTTTTTTTATTATAAAAAAGTTCTTCCATTTGCAAAATGATTATTTTTCCTCTCGTTTATTTTATAAAGACTATTTTTTTTTTAATACAATAAAGACTATTTTTCTCGAAGTAAAGATACATGGAAAGAAGAAAGTTATAAAATTTCAGCATGGAAAATGAAATTATGAAAGTGTGTAACAATTTTTATTAAAATATAAACATAAATCTCATATTTTATGTATTTTTCAATTAAAACTTTTAAAATTCATATAAATTTTGAAAATATTATTAAGAAAAATTATTTTATAATAAAAAGAAAATTTGTAAAAATTTGTATTTTTTTTTTAAATTTACATGAAAAATTCTATTAGTTTATCAAAATATTATAAAGAAAAAATTCCTTAACAAAAATAGAACAGCAGGTCATAGTTCATATAAACTATTTAGAGTTTTTCCAAAACTTTTTTAAAATTAGAAAAGTCAATATAAATTTTATGATAGTTGCAATATGGATCAACTGTATTTTTCTTCTGCTATAATACATTAAAAAAATTGAGAGGTACCAATAATTCAGAGAGCAGAAGGCTCCATTGAAGTTCCCTCGAGATTGTCTTCTAGGAGGTGGCCATGACCAAGTTGCACATTGTGAGTAGGGACTGAGACCGTTGGAGTGTTGGTGGAGGAAGGAAGGCGAGAAAGAATTTCCCGGATCATTCGGTAGAGGTCGTAGAGTTGTAGATGGATAATATTCTAAGCATCTTCCCTTTCCTGGAGCATTTGTCCCATGAAATTTTTAATGTGCCAGTAGAGTTCTATTGTTTTCCAGTACATGGATTCTCGAGCTCGGGTTTTTCCCACGTTTGGTACCCATTGGATTGTCATTTCTTCTACCTCCAAGTCCATCGTCATATCACGCTCCACAGTGACCTGCCTTTTGGAAAGTGGCCCTCATTGCTTTAGCTTCTTTTTATTTAAAAATAACATTATCAAAAGCATTTCTTGTTTCCTGAAAATAATTCTGAATAATCTCTACTTGGGAGATTACATTATGTTACTCAGCTTCTAACTTCGCATGTATTTCCAATGATTGGTCCTGAAAAACTTTCAGGTCTATAACCTGGCCTTTTATTGAATTCAATTTAGCCTGTAGTTTTCTTACCAATTCTTCTTGTCGAATAACTTGTATTTGGCTAGTCTGCATCTTTTCGTTCATCTCGTCTAGACTTTGACTTAAGCGATTGAATTTCTTGCTTGTCAGTAGCTCTGGCCTACTCTAGACCTTTATTTATTTTTGCTTTGATACTTTTCTCAGTATCTTTTAGTTGATCTTGTAACTGGGTTATCCTGCGGTTACTATGTTCCAACCTTGCTCTCATATTGCTAACAGTGAATAGATTTGTTGTTGCCAGCGCTCCCATGGAGCTCGCCACCTCTATAGCGAAATCTCCCTCTTCCAAGTTTTTCCCATCCACCAGGACCTTGTGTTTCTTTACCATACCACCTTCTCTCATATACATCTCTTGTTTTAATACAACCTTCCTCTTTTTACTGAAGAAGTAATCAGAGGGAGGAATTTCATCTCTGGAGAAAGGGTCGAGGTCGCTAGCATATATGACTCCTACCTGAGGGAAACCAAAAGTAGATTGTAAAGTGGTCAAGGAAGTGATGGGGTTTCCCAACTTTGTGGATTTTGTTTCACCTATTGTCTTAGGAGTATCAATATGAAGAGTAGATGACGCAGGGGGGGGTAGATTGACTGGACTCGAGAGGTGTCTCAAACCCTTTTTCTGTTTTTGCTCCTGGATTCTCTGTCTGTGGAACTTCTTTGTTTTGTGAAGATCCTTCGACCTTCTGTCGGTTTTCTTCAGTGTTTGCTTTATTCTGTGCTTTCTATCCGAAGCCCGGGGGAACTTTTTCTTGTTCTGGAGGGGACGTTATTGCTTCACCCTGCAATGCCTTAGGAAAACCACTTCGTCTGTGTCTCTGGAAGGCTAGAAGGCTGGTTTGCAAGTCGGATGATAATGTCTGTACCCTGCCTAACACCTCTTCATAGGTTTTGACCCCTTTGAAAATGTCATCGCAAGGAGATTCTTCATGTTCAAACACTTTCATGCCATAGTGAGTCATGTGGCTCCCCACTATTTGATAAGTGTCGTGTTTCCTATGTTCGAGATTCACCAACTTGACCTCCTCAAGAGCTGCAGCTTCAACTTTGAAATGACCCAGGTTGAGTGGCGAAAACCTTCCAATCTGTACGAGAAAGATTGGCCAAAATTTCTTTTGAGTTGTCCTCAACTCTATCCCAATATCGCCTATTATTATCTGATGAGCTACCTCCCTGCATACCAGTCTGTCAGGGAGGAATTTCGGAAGTGCACGAGGAGGGATAGAACATCCGAAAACTCTGAAATAGGAGAAATTATCTTCAATAAACCAATCGGCAACCTCCTTGAGGTTTCCTATGACCGACTCTAATATACGGGGGGGTGCATAGCCATACATCATCTAATGCACTAGTATCACCACGAAATGAAAAATTTTGTAAAAAGAATCTTTAGCATTTTCCTCCCACAACTTATAATGATATTCATGAATCGATTAAGGGCAAGCTGGGTTCCAACTCCAATTCATCAAAGGGAAAGGAGTTGTGAAACGTATAACATCCATGATGTATGCTGACATGTAAAAATTTATTGGTCTACCACTGGACCTCGTGGTTTGATACTTCATAACCTCCTTAGCTAGGTTGTCTAATAGGATTTTGTTCCAATTGAAGCTATAGCCTTTGGTTGCTTCATGTAAAAGGGGTACCCATTTTGCAGGAAAATGGGTAGGACTTTTCTTTCTGAAAAGTCTACATAACATCATAGCCACATAAACCATGTACTCATTCAAAGAGGTTGTGGCATAAACGTTATGGGTATCGGCCCTGAATTTTGGTGGGTGTCTCCACCAGTCTCTGATTATGTTGGGGTATGTTTGGTCTACCTCTGTGCATTCTTTCCTTTGAAATTCACTTACGAATTCTTTGTTATAAATATGTTTAGAATTGGGAGACAGATTATACATGAGTCGACGACGACCCCTTGACTGTCCAAAATGCTTCTTGTCTGCACGTATGTCTTGTCTAAAGCCCAACTGATCATATCGTTGTATGTCATGAGTCGTGGGTGCATAGCCACTTTGTGAAGTTCAGACTCTGCTATGTCCTGGAGTTTGTTTTCAGTATCGTCGAGAAAATTCTTGATTTCATAGTCCAGGGTTTCAAAAATTTGCCTCCAAGATTTGATGGAATCAATGGCATGCAGTGTAGTATCAGACACGACATCTCCTTCTGGGTTGGAGCTTTCAACTTCTTCTTCACTTTTCTTAGGTTCCTTTCTAAATGCCATAATGTTCATGTTTAGGATGAATTCTTGTCGCAAAGAAAAATGTGTAAGCTTGTTGAATGCAATTCACTTCTGAATTCAAACGATAAAAATGAAATTCGAAAAAATAAACCAATCCTCTATTAACCTTTAACTCTTCTTACAACGGGTGTACTGAGACAGGTGGTAAAACTTTAATGTCTTAATGGAGAAGATATGCCCAAAGATACGCAGTTAAGTAAAAAATATCTCTATTCGTCCGTTGCAAATATTACCGTATATCGGCGATTTCAAACTGGAGCTTTAAAAGGACTGCTTTCACTAAATCCTGAAATGCGAAACGCGAAAAGTCATTTTAATCCTTATTAATACCATTTTAAATTAACTTAAAATCGTCTTAAACTTTATTAAAAAAAAAATCGTGATTTCACATTTTGGTGTTTCGGGGATCCTGTACCCATGAGGTATGTCATAAACAAACCCAGAATCGCGAAATCACGATGGGATTAGTTTAGACACTGATTAATTATATTAATGCTTTAATCATTTAAGATTAGTAATTAACTTCTTCCTTTCGGAAAATCGGGGACCAGAAGTTCAAGGGCTATCCCTTTGACAACACTTTGATACAAAGAAACCCAAAACGTGAGAGAGTAAGTTGTTGATCGTGTTTAAGAGTTTAATTAATCACAATTAGAGGATACTTTGTGAAACGCACGTTGGGACTTATAGCAACTACTTTTTCCTTTTTTATTATTACTTTAAAATAAAGCCTTTTCGGGATTTCGGCACCGGTAGTCTGGAGTGGTTAGTTAGGAAAACATGCTTTGGGAAAGACTGAATCCCGAAACCTAAAAAGTCGAAATATTTTTTACTCTTTTTAAGATTAAGGGCGGCTCCATGACTAGGAAAAAGCGACGCTTCAAGTTTAAAGGGTAAAACATTAAACTTTGTGTCAACAGAGGCTATGAAGACGATTGATTAAAGCCACCATCCCAGACCAAATCTTGGCAAATTGGTTCACAAAGTCACTTCTACCACCCATAGCCAAAGATGTCACCATGGGAGGCATTGTAACCAAGGAGCAAGCCATCAATCATGCCGAATATCTAGAATTGGTATATTCCCAGTCTAGCACATTATATGATCTGATTCCCCATGCTCCTCTTCTGTCGAATGATCAATCCAAACCAGCCCCAAGACCCCATGTTGATGGTATGGTCGGTCTCGTATCTTCCACTACAGTTTGTTAGTTGACTGGCAACTTAGTCAATCGACTATAGCTCACAATCCCACCTCTTATGTGCCTGTTACCACTTCCACTGTGGCACCTACTCAAACCTCCGAGGTAAATTCAGTGTAGTCAACCGCACCCAAAAACTCGCAACAATCTGGATGGAAAAAGAAAGGTAATAATAATAAGAAAAAGAAGAATCCTTCTGAGTAGACAGTCCCAAAAACCCAATACCCCAATCATGGGGGAAAAAACAAACAAAAGGCAAAATATCCCTACATTGTATGTAAGGAAGACCACTACACTAAAGACTGCCCTTGCCTTGCTGAGGTTCATCAATACCTCAAATGAGGGGGAACTCCTTCCCAACCAATATTGTTAACTGATAATCCCCTCAAACAACAACAGATGATAGCACAAACCGATGTACCCCCACCCAGGGGCAACATAGAGTCCTCAACATCAAACGTTTTGATGGTTAAATCTATGGTGGCATTAAACACCAGAGTCAAGAACTATGACTCCATGGAGGTAGAACCTTCATCAAAGGATCCTCCAACTTCACCACCCATTGGTCCTCTCACGTTAGAGAAACCGGCTTCTGAACCTGCCATCTTCCCTCCTAAAGGTGTACTTCGAGAGACCACCCACAATTTGAATGCTTGGGTAGCCCAACACTATATAACATAGTGGAAGATATTTCCCAGACCCCATGTGCCATATCCACCCTTGAAGTATTGTAGAGTTATCCTGCACAACGGAAATCCTTGGTATCAACCATAGGTGGAATAGACCCTTCGAAGTCTACCATTATTTTCTTTGACACAGAACATAGTGAACCACAGCTGCCACACCAACTGGCATTGCAAATTACAGTTCGGTGTTTGAATAAGCATATATTTCATACGATGATCAACGAAGGAGCAACCACTTGTAGTATGTCTTTCTCATGTTGGAAATCCATTGGTTCTCCACGACTCACCACATCCTCAACCATCCTTAAATATTTTGATGGACATTATTTTAAATCCCATGGAATTCTCACCTCCCTATCCATTGAGCTCAGGGGAAAGACTAGCTCTGTCGAAGTCGAAGTGGTTGATGCCACATTTGACTACAATATGCTCTTAGGAAACACTTGGCTCTATGCAATGAAGGTTGTCACATCCATTGTCTTTCGCATTGTACGATTTCCACATCAAGTAAAGACAGTTATGATTGACCAATTGGATTATTGCACCCTTGACTTGCATGTCAATCTGAGTACTAATGTGCCCTTTGTAGGTGAATCTTCCAAGCGGTATGAAAGCATTGGTGTAGGTATGTTTAAGGATCCATCTCTTCTGAGGATTTTCCCCCTCCCTACACCCGACACTATCAACATAGCTCACGTCAATATGATCTCTTCTATCGTTAGCACATCCCTTGGTTCTTACTATTCTTGGGTGCTTCTTCAGCCTTTAGAAGAAGAATCTTACGGAGCTACTATGCCATTGTCACCACCTAAATTATCATATTCAGTGAAACAGTCATCATGAGAATCTGTTGACCCTGATACTAGTCTCCCACTGGATGAGGATCTAGATCAGTTTTCTTTGCCTTACTGGGTTAACTCTCCTTTCATTTTGCATGACCTCCTAAATGATGTTTTACCTTCAAACGATTCCATCATGGAAGTAATGAATTTAGGAGAGAGACATTGGGAAGTTTCACATCATCGATCATCTTTAAGCATCGGGGCGTTTGTCTAATAAGCATCGGGGCTTTAATATCAAAACACATCAGGAGAGTTAAAAATAATTAAGCACCGGGGCTTTCTGCATAGAATGCATTGGTGTGTTATTAATAAGAAGGCATCGATGTTGTATAAAATAATATGCACCGGTGCATTAAAAATCAAAAGCACCGATGCTTTTCAGTAATGAACAAGCTCTAGCGCTTATCAATAACACAATAGTGTTGATGTCTATCAATAACACATACGCATCGGTGCTTCATATAAGATTAATGCACCGATGACCAAATTTTTAATATAATTTTGTGGTATCAAATTAGTATTGAAACCATTGCTAATTGATTACATAAAAGCACTGGTGTGAATTTCATATGAAACGCATCGGTGCAAATTTCATATGAAACACACCGGCGAGTTTTCATATTAAACGCATCGATGAGATTAATAATTAAAATACATCGAGAAACATCGACCTGTGATAGTGGAATTATTGTTATTTTTTAATTCCATTATTTATCAATATTTTGATTAGTGAATTTGGATATGATGTTTGGATTACTTTGTTATATCATCAGATTTTGCAATTCTTCATTATAATATTTAGTCATCCATATATTTAATCAACGATGTAACATTTCACAATGACATTGGACAACGCAATAGAATAAATTAAAACATATTTTATTATATGAATAAGAGGGTCTTTGTCATACAAAATGGGATACTTATCAATAATCCCTTGTCTTTCAATTGGGACACTATGTCCATTACATTAAACAAAAATGTTTGATTTTCACAGACAATTATTTCAAAAAAACACAATTGCAACTTGCATTGATATCCAAATATATTGGTCATCATTCTGCACTGGAATTGTTGTTAGTGCTCGAGCTACTTCCATGCCTTGGGTTATTTTGTTGAATGTTTGGTTGATTGTCTCGATTGTTTTGTTCTTCTTGAAGTTCCATCTACAAACATAAAAAAAAAATTGTAACGAGTCTATCTACATTGGTGAGAATAATGAAAATTGAAATAAATAATATAAATGAATGTAAATTGAAAAGTGACGTAACTCCAAAACAAGAAGTGACTCATGAATCATACACATATGTTCAAAATCAAATCTCATGCCTTGTTTCACCAATTCTTCTGTTGGCTTAGTTCCATACTTTGTTTCCTGCAAGTTTTATACCCCATAATAAATCATATATTTAATATAAAGTAGTATTTTTGTTTCATTAGTTATAAAATGAAGGAAGTAAAACAACATAGATTATACTTACAAATTTGACAATTAATTTTTGATATGCCAACATATACTCACAACCCTTAATTAACCCAATGTCAATCAATTTTTCTGATGACTCTTCTTTGTATGTTAGCACTTGTTTGAATACATTTAAGGATGGTTGTTGTAAAACAACTTAAAATATACAAAAAAGAAAACCTTAAGTTGTTATAAGGAAATAACAATTACTCATAAACTTTGCTATCAACCATTTTCTTCCTTGTCGTCCAATTTTATGTGCAAAATGAGTTCCATTTTCTTTTCTTTTTTGTAAGAGAATATTTGAAAATTAATATTTAATGTTTAATTAATTATTTGTACCTAATACAAAAATTCAATGATTACATACATTTGAAGCGCGTTGTTGTTGAGATAGCTCCTCCTCCGATGCAATTATGTCCAATTCTTTGACCATATCCATGTACACTTTTTTGGACATTCCTACTGGCATATTTCAAATATCAGCTCATTGGTCCTCTGGGATTTTCATAATTTTTCTGAAAAAATAACATGACAATAAAGTATTTTTATATTGATATATGAAAACTAAATATCATAAAATTGATATATTAATAAATAAATACTTTGTAATATATATATCAGGGTGTTATAACCCTAAATTGCACCACACATACTTACCTGGCATCAGGCCAACTCATATCCCTTCTTTGCCAAAACATTGTTGAACAACTCTTTGAAAATCCTCTTGAATAAAGGCCCACGTGCCCTAACTCATTATTGCACACGTGTACACGTTGGCTGACCCAAAACAGCGCACGTGGACCGACAAAAGCATGAAAAAAGGAAAGTTGCCGACGGAACAAAAAGCTATGGGTGAGTTAGCTGAAACTCCCGGCCATGCATGGCTGAGGGTTTGTCCAAATACCTAGCTCCTTCTAGCCTATAAAAGAAGGGGTAGGGGTACCATTTGGAGGAGGAAGAATATAGCAAAGAAACTCTGCCCATTTACGTATTTCATTGTCCCAACCCTTTAGCCTTTCCTAATGCCAAAGGAGATTTAAAGCAAAGCAGTTGAAGGACAGAAGGAAAGGAGCCCAGGATCAGGTTCAAGGAGCGGTGGTTGGTCTCAGCTTTTGTAAGTTGACTCATTTTAAGTAATAAAGAGAATGCTTTTCCCATCCCAATTCATGAACTTTTTATGGTTTGATTAGTTTATGTTTGATTTCTAACCCGTGAGTATATAAGTAGTATGCATGCATAGTTGTTGCTCGTCTTGAATGCAAGTCAGCTTTGGAAGGAGTATTGCGAACAAGTAATCAAGCACAACGGAGGATCGACATCAAACGCCGATAATGAGGTAGGTTGATCTTTCCATGCATTTACTAAGAAAAGGGGATTTAAATCTAGGGATGAAGGTAGAAAGTAATTTCTATTCGGTCATATTTGCATGCAAAGTCTGAACTCTATTTGCTAGTCCGTAGGGTGTTTTTCCCCAACAACAGAATTGGCGACCGTACTAGGGAATTAACTCTTTAGGGTTCCTGGAATTTTATTTAGTTTTTGGGTAGTTTAAAGACTATTTTTTTCTTGCCTGTCTTTTCTTTTTGTTTCTGTAAGGTCTGAGCTAGCAGGGATTCTGGTTTTCCATACCAGCTTTCCCTGAATTTTGCTTGACTGTGTTTTTAGGGACCCACAAAGGTACACGCGGCCTGCACGCGTGTACCCACGCCCTATCCTCTTACAGCCCGCGTGTGAACACTAGTTGTAGAGATAGCAGTAGCATGTAGGAGTTCAAAGAACCTCAGAGGAAATCCTCCTCTTCCCTGTCAGAATCACATATTCTCAGGGGGTTTTCTGGAATTCTGTCTGAGTCTTGTTTGCTAACAGTCCTATCTCAGATTGTTTTTGCCTTATTATTTTTTCCTTGCATTATTTGTTTTTCTATTAGAAAGAGTATCCAAGCCTTCAAGGGATCCTGGTTATCAATACCAGAGGTCTCTTCCTGGTTTGGTCTGTCTGTTTTCATTTTTTCTTAGAGTTTAGATATACACGCGGCCTGTACAAGGTCAGCCTGCGTGTACATGCCCTCTATCGTTGTTCAGTGCGCGTTCGCACACGTGTTGTTTAAGTAGCAGTCGCGTGCTTGTACAGACTACTTTTTGTTAGGGGTGAGGCAGTCATCCTCTCCTGTGATAAGAAGTATTCCTCTCAGATGTTTGAATCTCTGTTTGAACAGTCAGTAGCTTAGGATTATTTTTACCCTTAGCTTGCTTTTTCTCATATAAAACGTTGTCAGAAAAATATTTTTTTTTTTTACAATTTTTAGACAAGTGTGAGAGTCATTGTTTTTACAATTGCTATCGTGTGATTTTTTTAATCTGATTCTTTGCGATCTGCGCTTTAAGCCAGAATTGTTTCTTGGTTTTTTGCTTGTCAGTATTTTCCCTTTCTTGCTTTACTAGCACTCAAATAAAAAAAAATCTCTTTTCATTTTCTTCTTTGGTTGAAGAATGTGTTTCTGCATCATTAGCTAGGGAAAAGTCTTTTATTTCATAAGTTTTTGCAGTTCACTTAGATCATAAGTAGCTCGTAGTCAAGTGAAATTGCTTTGAGTTTGTTGTCCAAAATCTTAGAAAAGTTAAAAAATCTTTCTTTTGAAAAGTTGTTGAAAATTTTCATTCAGTAAAAGTTTTGTTTCCAGCTTTTTTATTCATTTTTTGCTTTCGTCTTTTACACATCATTAGTTTCACCCTCATACCCCTTGACGTAAGACAAAGCCATAAAAGTAACGCTAAATTTAAAATCTACTAGACTTTTATGTTTGTAGGGTTCACAAACTAGTTCAGGACTAGGGCCTTAGATTAGGTTGGAGAGGAAACTCTTCAAGGCCGTTTAAAATCAAACAATGGAGTCTGAGATAGGAAGTGTTTAAGTCCAGTGTCGTGGAAGTTATCCGGGACCCCCCTCTAACACAGGGGATAAACATGAGGTCGCGTGAGGAAAGGTAGTGGAGATAACCCCTCCAAAGCCGAACCAATCATAGTGGAGAACACATATAGAGGGCTTGTTTTGGGATTCCGTCGTTTGCATTTGCCACGGGGCTTTGTGGGTCTCGAATCTATTCGAGGTCCTCAGTTGTCTTCCGGACCTATTGCTTTCGATACCCTTAATAGATTTCGGGCTTGATACTCTGCTCATTGTGGTCTACCCGACTTTCGACTGTACCTGCCTAGTGATTGTTCGCGTGCTGGCAACCTAGTTGCCAATCTTTGTTAGGGACATAAACAGGTGACTGTGGGGGTATACTGCAGTACCTAGGACAGACATTGGGCCACGCTTTGCAGAGTATACCCGGAGGGTGCTTCCGTGTTCGAGTTGCACTTGCACCGGTAAGTTGCTCTAGTGTTGGCTGTTGTAACTGTTCTTCCAATTAATTTAGTGTTTGTTTGTCTTATCTTCTAGGGATGTTTTTCTTAGTGTGTGTTACTTTTGAGCGTTTAGACTACCTTAGAGTGTCTTGGATCTTCTCACACAGTGGAGGATCCCGAGCTCCACCGATCACGAAGGCTTCTTGGCCTGCCGCCGGTTACATTGGAGCCACCCCCGCCACCATTAAAGCGGAAGCTAGACCAACAAGGGTCTTTTGAAGTGACTGGGTTACAAACCATTGTGCTCGAATAACCCCTGGAGGAATCAACCGTTTTGGACCTTGAAGCAACCTCTCTTGGCTCGGTTGAAACCCCAACCACTGATCTCTCGGCACCTTTCATTGTACCAATTAAATTTTACGAGCGCCAGACAGTGTCGCACACAACAATGGAAACAAATGTTGTTACTCCTTTCAGGAATTCTTCAATTCCCACCACGGTTGTCACCACAGGAGAGTCGTCATCTCCTAACCTACCGTCGTCGGTCCGAGCCACCATGGTCTCGACTGCAATTACTTCGCACAGTGGTCCGAACCCGTCTTTGGCGGCGACCACAACCCCATTCACACCTAGTGCGATAGGCCCTCCGTTCACATACAGTATGCCTAGTTCAGGTACAAGTCCTGTACTGTCCTACTCCACTTTACAGACTTTGGGTTTGGGGTCAGGGAGCTCTAGCGCTCCTCTGCAAGGTCACATTGGGGGCACTCATGTCCCTTTTAATGCTTTTCCATACGCAGGAGGTCATATCCCTCCTTCGTCCCCTTCACTCGGTGGTTCGCATCAGTAATCCGCTAGGCAACCTACACACAATAGTTTATTTGGAGCGGGGAGTCAAGGACCACCTTCGCATAGTATGCTGGTAGGTTTGACACCGTTTTCTTAGAACAGAATGTTTGGTAACAACACCTTCTCATCAGCCGCTTTCTCGACTAGGGGCAACCCCATTTTTGGACAATCTACTCCTAGGCAGGGTATTATTCCTGCACAGGGGGCAAACTTAGCAGGACCTTGGAATTCAGGGAAAGGATCCGTTCCCTCCTCCAGAATGTCGATCTAGGGTAATTCTTTCCACAATCAATGGAACTCCAGACAAACTACTATGCCTATCCCTATAGGACCGACATGGGGTAATCCTTCCCAAAGTCCTTCGAACACAATACATGCCCAAAATCTATGTCTTATTTGGGAAATCAGCCAATGATGTCTCCACATATGCAAAATCCTTACGCTGGCCAAGGCCATGGTTTTTACCAGAATCCAGGCCAGCCGCCAAACTTTTCCTAGCAACCTGGTGCCAGTCAAACTCCAAGACCCTTTTTCCCAGGTTATCAGTAGCAACCCAAACTACCTTTCCTGGAGACTTTACACTTGCCAGATTTGACGAGGTTGTTGAATGACCCCATTTGTCACGATCCGCATTGGCCTCCTATGCCGACAAAGTTTCCTTCGGACATTCCAAAGTTCGAAGCCAAGCCTAATGAAGATCCAGGAGATCATGTGACTACCTTCCATCTTTGGTGCTCATCTAACTCATTGAAACATGACTCCGTACAGTTGTGATTGTTTCAACGTACTCTCATTGGGAGTGTCATGAAATGGTACATTGAGCTCAATAGCTCAAGATACTCTTCTTTTGGTGAATTGGCGATGGATTTCCTTAACCATTTCCAATTACCTGTGAGATACGACGCTGGCACAGAGCTGCTCGCTAATTTCGAACAGACAACAGCGGACCATATCTCTGATCAAATCTGAGAATGGAGACGCCAGAAGAGTTTAATCAAAGTACCAGTCCCACCAGCATTCCTACTTGAGTGGTTCCTTAAGTCTTTGGTCCCGCAGTTATCCAAAGAGTTGTGACATCCGAAGTTTTCTCTGAAGAAAACGCCATCATGAGGGCTCAACAGTTTAAGCTCATCTATTCTCAGTCCGGTTTATTATACAACATCTTTCCAGATGCACCAGGTTCAATACTGGATAAAACTAGACAGAGAGTTGGACTGCATGCCGATGGTATCGTCGGTTCAGCACAAACTAAGCCCGCTGAGCAATTGATAAAGCAGTTGCAGTAGTTATCCATACAACACATAGCGGCCAGATAAACTACTACTTTGGCTGCTCCCCCTACCCAAACGTCGAAAGTACACACAGTGCAGTCGACTAACCCAAAGGCCACCCAACAGCCTGAAGGGAAGAAAAAACAACGAAAGAAGGGTAAGGGGGATAAAAAACCCAACGATAATGCTGGCGGGGACAACACTGAAAAACGAAAGGCAAGGTATCCATGCAACTTGTGCGTGGAAGACCACCTGACCCATCTATGTCCTCGGCTTGCAGAGGCCCAAAAATTTGTCACACAGCAACAACAGGCGGTGTTGACGAACCCATTTCAGCATGGGCAAAATCTAACTCAAGCCTCTGCAAATACAGAAGGGGGCAGCCAAGAAAACTGCCCGCCTCTGAACAACCCCTCATCTGCGAACGTATATATGATTAGGGGTGATGCTTTCATATCGACTAGAGCGCACGATTATAGTAAACCAAGTGCTTCTGAGAAGGGTAAAGAAGCTGACCTCCCATCTCTTCCTCTACAAATTGAGAAGACGTTGGGAGAAACAATGACACGCATTCCAAAAGGTGCATTTAAAAAGGCTTCTCATAACCTAAATGCAAGGGCCGCCCAGAACTACTATGTGGTGGAAGATTTATCACAAACCCCTTGTGCGATGTCTGCTTTGGAGGTCCTCCAAAGTTGCCCTTCTCAGAGAAAAGCCTTGTTAACCGCTTTGGGCTCTACTGAGACTTGTAATTCGGGTACCATCATGTTAGATACAACTGACTTAAAACCTCATCTGCCTTACCACGTAGCATTTCAAATAGTAGTGGCTTACCCCACGAAATTTTTTACATGGAATATCTTCCGCACAGTGGTTGACGAGGGCGCCTCGACATGCATTATGTCGTTGGCATGTTGGAAGTGTTGGGTATGTGTTATATTCTTTGCACGAGTAGTAGTGTTTGAGCGCCTGCGCCAGGCGTGTAGGGGGGTAAGAGGGGGATGGAGCCCCCCGCGCGGGGGTTCGGGGGCAGCGCCCCCAAAAAATTTTTTTTTGGGCCGACATATTTTC
>JASDQU010306250.1:135789-146785 GCA_032191745.1 Picea mariana
GACTCAGCATAGCAATGGATGGCATGAACCCATATTCCTTCCAAAACACCAACTATTATGTTTGGCATGTAGTAGTGATCAATAACAATACCCCCCCATGGTTGTCTGTGAAGACTGAACATCTTATGTTGGCTCTTATAGTCCCTAATAGAAGACAAATGAAGAATATGGATGTCTACCTACAACCATTGGTAGATGAATTGAAGGAATTATGGGAAGGGATACATGTATACGGTGTATCAAGACCCATCACAACATAGAGGAGTTTTACATTGTATGGCATATGTGATTACACCACACATGATTATCCAGGCTTAGGAGTTTGCTCTGGTAATTAACATGTTTATTGATTTGTTTATATACGTAACAATATTTATTTGCATATTTTATTTGTTGTGATTGACATTCTATTCTAGCATTCTATAGTGGCATCAAGAGATAGCTGAGATTGTTTCTATGCTTGAGGAGGAACTACCACCGAGATTCATTTACTTGCAAGTTCATCTTCTAATTCACCTAGTAGATGAGGTTGAATTAGTCGGGGTGTTCTCCTGTCGTTGGATGTTTTTTTTAGAGAGTACATGAAGAAATTGAAAGAATTTGTTCGTCAAAGGGCAAAACCCGAGGGGTCTAGATTTTATGGCAGAGGGGTACATATCATATTAGACTTTCATGAGTACATCAAGCATATCGACAACATACTAGATGCAGCGATTTGGGACGATGAAAGGGATGAAGACAAAAGAGAAGGGGAGCTTCTCCAAACGAATGGAAAAAGGCGCTTGATAAATAGTAAGTGACTTATCGTTTGTCAAATTTCTACACAGTAACTATTCACACTGAACTTCATAATGTATATTTTCATGATCTCATATGTACTATATGTTGGTTTTATTTCATGAATACATCAACGAATTCATAAATTGATGTCATCAATAAATTCATTCGTTACAATTTAAAGGCAACACAACCATGGGTTGCATTGTACGAACAAAAGAGGAGGAAATGGGAAAGTGACAGGGAAGAATTCAGACGGTTGAACGGTAGAATCATGCCTTATCCTGATCATTTAAAATAAAATATGCGAACAATATGCCCCAAGAGTTGGGTTGTTGACCAAGTCAGAGAGAAATATTTTGCATCTAGTCGTTACCCGCGTGAAGAAGAGGATGCACTAAACATAGGAATTGGTTGCAGTAACTCGGTAATAATATTTTTGTGTACATAATTTTTAACTTCGTAATGCACATTTGAATTGCAAGTACATCTATATTATTTATATTTTAATGGTTGAGTTATTAGACACATATTGACACTGTGATTTGTTCATTTTTTTATAGTTGCATTTGCTCCCATCTATGTGGGAATATGGACATCATTTTTGCATAGAGGATGTCGATGATGGACACATGACACAAGACTGTGGAGTGGAAGTCGAGTTCGACAAATCTAGTCATGCTAGCCACCGTGATCAAAACACCATACATGAGAAGTTAGGTTATGTTGGAAAGATACAAGAGATCATTCGAGAGGACTTCTCTTCTTTCTAATGTGTCATTTTTAGGTGCAAGTGGTGGGACACCTTTGATCAGAATAATGTAAAGGAAGATCGTGATAATGGGATGATATCTATAAACTCTAAAAAGATGTGGGATGAAGCTAAGGAGCCTGATGTTTTCCCAAAACACTACAACCAAGTGTTTTTTTACCCAAATGTGTTGGATAGGGATTGGTGGTTTGTATTAAGACACGAACCTAGATCAAAACATATTTTTTAGAACAACAGTGTTATCATGCCAAGCGAGGAAGATAATGAGGGTGATGACAAAAAAGAGTGATATGTACATGTTTTATTTCATATTTAATACTGTTGTTGTATCTTTTTGTCTTTATTTCGCTAATTATATTGTTTTTTATTCATCTTCTCACAGAGAAAATGTTAAGTTAATTATAACAAATCTTTGAACAATTTTAGTTGGTTAACACTCAGTTTGATGTGTAATGTGTTTGTCTTTCTAATTATTTGTGATTGCATAGAACATTTGTTATTTGAACATATTTATATGTCATTGCATATATTTAAAAATGTTTCATCTTCTTTAAGTATTTCCAATTGTGAAATCTTGAAAAATGTTAAATGTCCAGTTGAACTTTTAATGGGATATGAAATTCTATTTTTTATGTTGATATAATTAGATGCAATGATATGGTTGATATGCATGTTTAATAGTACAACATTTTTGAGGATATGTTAACATGATTCAAAAACTGAGTTTATGTTCATTTCTTTTGTAGATTTAAAAGTAAGATTAACAAAAAATGTGGTTTATAATTAAAAAAATAAATTTGTAACATGACTTTGTGTTAATTTGGTTTTTAACTAAAGTAGTGTTTGTTATTTCACATACTTTTATCATTGCTTTTGAAAATATTTATAAAATTATGCCCCCGATGTTGAGTAAAACCACAACTAATGAAGTACTGTTTTAAAATTTGATAGCAATCAACTTACAAAATAATGACAAAAATAACAATAGAAAGATTTGCATCCATAAAATTTTAAAGCCAATAGAATGATTACCATTAGAGATCATAATTTTTTTATAATAACAACTTTTAGTGTAGAAGAGTCTATTCAAAAAGAGTAATTAGTACAATGGAAAATAATATTTATTCATATGTAATTTGTTTTTTGAAAAAAAAAATAGTTAGAATGAATATGTATAATGAACCATCTATGCAATTACAGTTTCAATTTTATAAGTATAGTTTCAATCATATTGAACTTTGTAATTTATAAAAATAAACATGATGATGATAATCATCTTATAACAAGCATAAACACCATCTAAAATACACATTTATATTCGCTAGCTAACATCATTTAATTATATATACCTCTAGCACAAATAAACATCATTAATTAGCTAACACACATATCTAATAATTTAACAGGGCATCATCATTGTGATCACATATAACAAAAGACAAACATTTTCTAACATCATCATCGCACACATCTAACAAGCATCATTTAACATACACATCTATCAAACACATTTAACATTAAACATATCTAACATGACCTAAAAATGTACACATCAACATCAACATATAAATTAATTAAGTATATCATCATGATTAACAGGAAAATGCGCGTTTAATGAACAATGTTATAACATACACATCTATCAAGCACATTTAACATCCAAAACTAACATGACCTAACAATATACACATCAACATCAACATATAAATTAAGTACATCATCAACATTATCAATAGAAAAAACAAACACCATATATGTGTGTGTGTGTGTGTGTGTGTGTAATGGACAAGTCAAATAACTACTATAACATATCTGGTCTAGCCAATGGCATAATCTGCATATCTACAATAGTAGTGGAGGCCTGGTCTGTAGTGGAAGATGATGGATGATGAATAGGGCATGCCTGCTCATCTGGGTGAGGTGAAAGAGGAGGATGAGTAATAGGTCTGACATGCTCATCTAAGTAAGGTGAAAGAGGAGGATGAGGAATAGGTTTGGCATGCTCATCTAGGTGAGGTGAAAGAGGAGGATGAGGAATATGTGTTGCCTCCTCATGATCTGGGTGAGGTGAAGGAGGATGTGGAGAAGGATGATCATGACCACCCTCATCAATCGATGGGGTATTGGATGAACGAATCGTACTGAAAGAATAGTTGTGCCTATCATCGGGAGCCCTCCTCACTGCTAGTAGCCTGACAACTCTGAATATATGATGCATAAGAGGCATCAAATCATGCAACATCTCCCTCCAAATATCCAAGAGTGTAGGATATTCCCTCATGTCTCGCATCAAAGCAGGGCAGACTCCCACCTCAGTCAAAAGTGCAGAGAGTCGGTCGCCCAACTCCAACCTGAATTTGGTATCGGGCCTACGGTGCATGTCGTCGGATATCTGCACCCGAGGACCCTGCCCGCCATAGCCTCAGGCATTATCTCCTCATTGTCATATGTTGGGGGAGGAGGCATGTCCCCATTGAAAGTGCTAATATCTACAATATATATAGTACATAACAATAATTACACAGTTAATTCATTAAACAATTTAATAAAACAAGTTAATTAACGTGTTAGAATTAATTTTATTCTAATTAAGTAAGACAACAAAATGAAACTATATTAATTTAAACAAAACACTAATATTACCTCTATCATCTGGTGGCTCATTTGTTGTGCAGAGATGTTCGGACATCCTCACCAATCTAAACCCACGTAAGGACACGACACCATGACGAACATGTGATATGTCGCACTGCCTAGTAGCCCTAGTGTGTATGGCGCAATCCTGGCAAGAAACTTTGCTTGGCCCCTCTTGGGTATCATCTCCCCCCACATGCGCATTTGCACACGAGTCCTCGGCCTAGGAGGCTGATGAAAAAAAGTCGACCTAGTCTCTGGAAACCTCTCAAAAAATAAGCAAAACAACTCTGAGGAAAATGAGAAGTTTGACCTCCCACACATCATAGCCAGTGATTTGTCGAGCGCTATACAAAACTGTAGTAAAAAATGGCAGACCATTTGATACACCGTGGTTGTTGTACTAACAAATCAACATAGTACAAAAGAGGGCAGATAATGTGTTTGCCATCACTGGTAAAATGGGCTATGGTAGTCACTAAGAGTGAGAGGCACCTAACCTCCTCTGTACCGAAACAGACAATTTTCAGTTGTCCACCAGACACCTGAAAATTAGTTGGGGATAATACCTCAACCCCAATATATCACTGAGAGTACATGAGTTGACTCTCGATGACAACACCTACTGGGACATCTCAGAACTGGGGAAAATCCTCCCTTCTCTTGGATATCCCATTGATAAAGTAAATATCCTTCTCAGTGGGATGGTACCACTGATTCAGACCCACACATAAAGCATGTCGATGGACATCCCATCGACAGATCAGATGCACCAACAACCCAGAGTTCCCCTTAAGGAATGTAGCCTCCTCATAATACTTAAGGAGGCCTATATCCCTCAAGAGAGCATGAGTCACTAGAGTAATAGGGCGAGCATACAAATCCCTCTCCCTCTCCCTCGCCTCCCATTCTTGTACAACATTGTACAGGTCCATCGTTTTCTCCTATTGTTGTTGTTTCTCTCTCTACTCACGTCTTTGCATGATTAACATATGAAATACATCAGCCTCACTCATACATAAAACATTAAAAAAAATCTATTGAATAACAAATTATCTATAAATACAAAAAAATAACTTCCTTCAAAAAATAAGATAATTGCATTAATGGTGCGCCAAAAAAGAAGTCATGCACCATTGGCGGTGTGTCCATAGATATTGTGAGCATTGTGACCGATGCGTCAGTGTAAACTAACACACCGAACAAAATATGTTCTACTATGTTATGTGGTGCGTTGGAAAACGGTACCGCACTGAGACGCTATACTACAACACATACACCTCGGTGCGTTACTTTTATCATACGCACCACTTAAACCAAAAAACAAATTAAAATATTAAAGCAGGTAAACAATTATTTAAAATTAGGAAAAAAACGTGGTGCGTACACGTTCACTACATGCACCAGTGAGTGTAACTAACATAGTCAAACCATCACATAAACTTTAACAAATTTTCGAGTGTGGAACTTATTACGGTGCATTCCATTTGTTACTATCACACCGCGCATGCTGCCACCAAAAAAATTACTAGGTGCACCGCAACACAATGTTACATTTCTCGACGGTGCGTTTGGTAAACATGAACGCCCTGGTGTGCATGTTTATCAATGCATAGCGTAAAAATATATCTGATAAGGGTGGTGCGCTATGTACTTTAACGTCCCAGTGCGTTATTTGTACTTTGACGCACCACCCCACCAATGATATGATTTTCTTTTGTGAGTCGTTAAACGGATATGCCGGTACATTTATGTTTACCAACGACACCGTCGGGAAATGTAACAAGGTACGCGATGCACCCTGTAAATTTACAGGTCACACCATACGCGGTGTGAACCAAGAGCCTTGAATGCACCACACAGTTTTTTTTGTTTTTTTTTTTTACACTTAAAATTTAACTCAATTTTAAATTTTAATCCGATGAAAACTTAAGTTATGAAGAAATAAGGACATTACTTGGACATTTTGTTGTCGAGGAGGCATGGTTGCGACGTACTAAAAAAAAACAAATTTGCCCACTGTTTGGAAAAATTTGAAATTCACGCACCGAGCAACAGATGAAAGGAACTCAACCAAGGAAAGCACTGATGGAAGGGCACTTCAAATAGGAAAAGGTTGCACCGATGCTTTTGAGCTCTACAACACTGAAAATGGTAAAAATGAATTTTACTGGCAATAATTTTTTTTTAATAAAACCCTGTTCCGGTGCGTCCGATGCACAACCGCATCGGGCCATACATGTTTAATGAGCACACCGATTATATTAAAAAAAAAACATCCCTAGCACGGTGTTTGTGTTTTGGGGTGCACATCGGTGCGTATATTACTCCATAGCCCACCACCGTACATTTTTTGAAACACTACAATAGTGCGATTTTTTTTTAAGCATGACACGGTGCGGTGTAATAATAGACGCCCCCATGCACTTGGGTTTACAAAGCGCACCACCTAAATTTGGAAATTAACCCTAACATGGTGCTCCATATTGGAGCACTGGTGCGCATGATACAATGGAGTGCGCCGATATATATTTTTTGACACAATCCTACATTGTTGCGTAAATGTTTTTTATTTAACAATAAGACGATGCACTCTACTAATAGTGCATCGATGCTTCCAGTGTTACGTTGTGCACCATAGATTTTTAAAATAACATTATTACGGTGTGTCATTATTTCCCAGTGCGTCTTTATTTCTGTAGCGCACTAGATAATATTGTTCTTTATTTGAAATAACCCTGCTACAGTGTGCTAGTTTTGAGGGAACTAATGCTCCTATTGTAGAAAACACACCGGTGCATTATGTACTTATAAAAGCACCGGTGTAAAAACAATCACTAAAACCTTCGTCCGCTCACCTCCGCTAGTATCATCCGCTATAAATGGATTTTTGGGATATTTTTATAGGGGCGTCCGCATAGACCTCCGCTAGAAGGTCTTTTCCTTGTAGTGCTCCTGGTCAAATCAACATGACCAATAGGAGAAAGACTACCCCTAGGCCATTCACCACTAGCCAAATCAACATGGCCCTGTGAGTGAATGTATCATTCTCCCTTGGTCAAATCAGCATGACCAATCTGGGAGAATGTCTTCCCTATGCTGTTGACTGGAGAAACATCAACATTGTTGACAGGCCAATTTCAAACCTTGAAACAAGGCTTAGGCCTTCGCCTGATTGTTAGTATCTTGTCCAATGTTCTAAGAGAAAAGAAGTTGGATATTTACTCTTAGGGAGAAGATAACCCCACCCGAACCTGTCGCCCCATCTGGAGGCAATTTATAACTCATAAAACTAAAAAAAATAATAGGATTCCCTTGAAGGATTGGAATTTCTACCTTAAAATATGTATGAATCCCCTAATGTCATGGACAACATGCGAAATAGCTATACAAAGGATGAAGTGTTTTCTATATAAGACATTAAGTTTGGGGTTAAGCGACTCTCAAAAGGAAAATCTAAGGACATTGAAGGCTATCATGCTGAAATATTAAAAATTGGAGAACATATCATCATCCCTCACATACATAAGCTCTTCAATTTAGCTATCTATAAAGGCTTCCAAAAACCCTGGACTCAAAGCCTCATTGTACCCATTTTGAAAAGCAGGGATAAAAGCAATCCCTCTAGTTATAGGACCATTATGATTAGCCCCATTTTAGCCATACATAAGTATTCTAGAACAAAATATCGGTACATGGCTAGAAAGCCATGGAAAAAGGGCTAGAGGCTAGGCTAGGTTTAGAGACTACCATTCAACTTTAGACCACGTTGTTACCTTTAGGATCATCATAGAGGAGTGTCGTAATGATAAAACTGATCTCCTTTGTTGTTTCGTTAATTTTAGAAAAGCTTTTGACACTGTGCCCGGGACTAACCTATGGAATATGTTAGAAGAGTTGAAAGTCCCTTTTGAGTTAAGAGTTGTTGCAGTAAGGCTTTATGAGAAAGTTGTTGCCAAGTTTAGGAACACTGAGGGCTAGTCGGAGGAAATTAAGTGTAATATAGGAGTCGGACAAGGTTTTCTCCTATCCCCTACCCTTTTCGACATCTATATTGACAAGCTAGAAGAATGTTTGTGGGGTGCAGGTTGTGTTGGCTCGAATCTCGCTAGTATAGTCATCATCCTCCTTGTTTGTGTCGATGATATTGTTCTTATGGTGAAGAGTTCATATGACCTAGGTAAGCAACTAATAATCCTCAAGGACTTCTACTCTAGCATGGGCATGACTGTGAACACTGACAAAACAAAGGTTATGATAATTAAATCCAAAAGGATCACCTATGATACTTTTGTTTATGACAACAATAGCTTGGAGGAAGTGCCTTCATACAAATATCTTGGAATCAATATCCACCACAAGCTCAATTGATACAATAACGTTGAAAAAGGGATAAATGGAGGGTGGAAAGCTTACTATGGGCTTGAAAAAGATTCTAAATCAATGAATCTTTGGCTTTGGGATAAAAAAACTCCTCTTCAACACTCTTGTCACTCCAATTATCTTATATGGATGTGAAGTTTAGGGTTGCAATATATCTAGAGAATCCCAGAGAAAGATAGAACAGATCCAAAAGAATTTTATAATTTATAATCTCAAAATTAAGGGCAATACACCCTATCCTATCCTCTTCATAGAAGCAAGTCTCTCCCCCATTAAGAGTATTGCCATGATTAGATACCTAACTTACAAGAACAAGATAAACAACATGGATGACAAGAGGCATCCCAAAATTGCTTCAAACTCTAGCCAAAACCACCAACGGCTCAAGCGCAGATGACATACATATGCCAAATTTTGGCTAAATCATCGGGCAATACAAGAAGAAGCCATCATGCAGAATACTGATAATATTACAAATATTATCACTTCTAAATTTAAGGAGAATACATGGTGTGATAAAGAATTAGTGGATAAAAGGAAATTAATATATTGTAAGGAGGTAGTCAACCCTAATTTAGAAGATCAAAATTACCTCTTAGTTTTGAGAAGTGTAAAGAAGAAAATCAACATTGCTAAAATAAGAAGAAACTCTCACGAGCTACATAGTGAAAGTGGGCGTTGGACAATCCCCAAAACACTGTGGGATGAAAGAATTTGTCATCTTTGTGATACTATGAGGGTAGAAGATGAAAAACACTTCCTCTTAGATTGCCCTATCTATACCCATATTAGATCCCAATTTAAAAATATTTGCCACAACACATATCTTCCTAACCTCCTCATTCATCAAAACTATGGTGATCTTGAAATGCTTTTCTAAATGTTTTTTAAGCATAGAAATACAATTTAAAAAAAATCGAAATAATCTCTTCTCTTCTTAAGGTTCGATAAACCAATTGATCTGAGTACACATTAGTCATCCTCAACATCATATAAATATAATATAATATGAAATTAATATTAAATTATTTTTTTAAATATATATTTCAAAATATTAAATTTACAATTGATATTGAATTTATTTTTTTTACTATTAATATATATTTTTATGTGTAAATTTCATGTTAAATAAGTAAGAAATTACTTATCTCCCTTTTTAAACTAGATTGTAGAAAATGTTTATCCTCATAATAATTTAAAAAACATTTACAATATATCCAACATCAAATCAAATCTAATCTCTATCTAACAAAGAAAAAAACACCTATCAATCCACGTTTTCCATTTCACATGTGTTGTAATAAAATCAAAGACCCATATTGTAAAGTTGGCATTGTATATGGGTTGTTGACCCATATTTTAAACAATACTTAAGCCGTAATGAATGAAGTCCATCATTTAGGGTGGTGAAAGTGGTTATCCAAACAAAAAAATTACTTGTCTAAATATGGCAACTTGACAATGACGTGTAGGATTAGGGAAGTGATAAGTACATGAAAAGTCTTTAAAAAGGCGTAATATTTGTACAAAACCATAGTGGGCAATAAGGCCACTAAGAACCATGATGTCACCCACAACCATAACATAGTGGCCAAGAAAGGAGATTTATAAAAAATTTAAAATGATTTTTATTGAATTTTTAGTATGGCATAGTCAACATACTAGGGTTTAGGATTTTTGGTTATTACCTTATCCATTATGTTTGGGAATTGAAGTTTGTTAGGTTAAATATCACCATCCCCCATTGACTAAATGGTAAAATTTTGATGAAAATTTAATATATATAATAAATTTGTATAACTAATTTTTAAAATTTAACCATCCCCCATTGACTAAATGGTAAAATTTTGATGAAAAATTAATATATATATAATTAATTTTTAAATTATATATATTTATATATATATATATATATATATATATATATATATATATATATATAAGTTATGTAATTTATCACAAAAATTTATGTGAGATAATTTTATTAGCTTATTTTTAAGAAAAAAAATTTCAAGGTGACAAATTCTATTATAATTTAGTTGTTAATCGATATTAAGGACAATTATCAATGGTTACTATTCACAAATGCATGTTGATTCAATGTCATTATTCAAGAAAAACCATGTCACCTAAAATAACTCATTGGTGATTTGAAAGGGGGTGGACTTTCGCACCTGCTACATGCCTTTTTATCTTGGGTCGTTAACCTGTTTCCTGTGTTCAAGGAGGACAAACTTTTAGCCAATGAGAAGCAATTTTAAGTCTTACTCCAAGACAGGGAAGATTTTAAGGATGGAAAATTATTTTAAAATGTAGAAACCTTGGCGAATATTACAAATCCTTCATATGTCAACAATAAATGTTTGGCGATATTTTTTTAAAAATATTCAAATTTCTAAGTATTTTATATAGTTTTTATAAAATTTTGGC
>JASDQU010306250.1:157356-169336 GCA_032191745.1 Picea mariana
GTGATAAGTGGAGGAGGGTAAAAATCCCCAATAATAAGAACTTTACATATAACCGCCATAGAACAGGGCAAAGGGGAACCAATGGAGAAACCCAAAGATGAAATAACAACATCCCCCAAACTGCCCGACATATACAAATAATCAAAATTTAAATTAGAGACAGTCAAAGTATTGGTAGTCGACAACTTACCCGACAACAGTAGGGACCTTGAATAAGCCTTTTTTGTTGACTTCTGTACCTGAGACAGATCTGTGCCTTTTCCAAGTGGGCCAATACCAGTAGAAGTACAAGGATGCCACCTCCTACCTAATCTATAATCAAGAACCTTTTTTGCCTCCACTTAGATATCCCCTGAAACCCCAATCGCCAAGTCTGTTTGCCTCGACGCAACAAGTAGATCTTTACCCGTTGAGCCTCACAACATCCCCTTGAAAGGCAATTTACACTCTGCAACACCGTGTCCATAGATATGGCATCTATGACACCTGAAGGGAATGCCTTCATAGTCCAAAGGATGGATAAAGGATCCAGACGTCGTCTTAATAGTCAAATCTTGAAGTAACCCTGAATGAAGATCTAGCCTCACCAAGATCCTTGCCACAKACATCAAACCAGTCTCCTCAAAAGACATATCCGCTTCAATATAGTTCCTCAGTTTGTTTCCAATGGCCGCAAAACACACATAGTTCCAATACTGCATAGGGAGGCCCAACAAACGAACCCAGATGGGTACCACATCCACCCGCTCTCGCTTAGCATCAAAATTTGGAGTCCATCTTTTAAGGACAATTGGCATCCTAGCCATACTCCAAATTTTCGACAAAACCCAAGACACATCTTCCRTGGYAGAGAAAAGGAAAGCAAACTAGCCCTTAGCTAGAAGCCTGATACTTGGAGGACCCGTGATATTAGCCCCCCATGTATTATCCACCCAAGACCTCAGGAAAACAGTTCCCAATCGCTTCCTGCGCACCTTGCCCACCACCATCATCTCATAAAACTCCACCACACTGTCCATATCAATGTCTTCACCAAATACCAGGCTTTCCGAATCAACCTTGTCCCGTGCACACTGTGTACCTCTGTGCGCTGAATTCGTTTCACCCCCCGCGAACTTTTGACCCACCGTAGCCCCTGCCCTAGCAAAATCTTGAGAATCGATATTATGTAGAGGAGATTCATGTATCACTGTAGCCCTGGCTGCCACCCCGACCCCTTGAAAATACTCCCCCACCGCCACCACAACCTACATAAAAGTGCTTGCGTCGTTGAGAACCTCCGACGGAGAGAAAGGGACATTTGAGATCGATTCCAGAAAACCCTTCTGTTGTGTACCCTAGTTGTCCCCATCGAAAAGAGCCCTAGGCTCGGGACTGTTGCACTCTAAACCACCCTCAACCAGAGCCGGAAAAAGTTCCAACCCATGACCCAAACCAGTCAAAGAATCCACAAGAAACCCACTAACTAGCTATGAGGAAAATACCATACCTTCCGAAGAAGACAACTCGGTCTTTTTCGTTATATCTGAGCCCGAGGCTGTTGACAACACAGACACCGAACCCACTGAGCCCACTGCCAAATCCCCCTCCGAATCGCTGACAAGTAGCTTTGGATCCCCTGCCAATAGATTCCCCCATTGCCCACTCGGATCTGACAAAATCTTTGAGTCCCTTGTCACCTCCATTCATGCGGAGTGAATGAGTGGAAGTGTGCACTCAAAAGTCTTAGGAGAGCTGCCCCGAAAACCCAATTCACCAATCACAAGCCATGCCGGACCAGTTCAGAACCGGTCCCCGGCCGTGGCCCCTCCCGAGAACCAACAAACTACAACCACGGCAATGCACTGCGAAACCCTAGCCGCCATCGCCATATGTATTCCTTACTTGATCTCTTCCTTTTTTATAAAACACGTTGCATGGTTATATATTTATGGATATTAAATAATATACTATTTTTAATCTATTAAAATTTTAATATCTCCTTTCTAGACACAATTGCATTAAATCTAATTACAACCAACAATTACATTAAATCTAATTACAACAAAAAATGAACATTAAGAGTTACTAAACACAATCCCTTGAGAATTAAAAAAAACAATTTTTTTTTAATACAATTCTAAATTTATTTTGCCAGTGCATTGAAAAACAACATAAAAAATTAAAAAAAAACTAATTATGAATATTACATAATATAATAATAATAATAATAATAATCTATTTTTAAGGTCAGGGTCAAGCCACACCAAATTGGTGTATGAGACCCCTTGTTTGTGGGACAAAGGACCCCCCTCCGCTCATCGATTTGACTGGTAAAATCTACGAAAATATACATAACATACCCTACCCTACCCTACCTTACCCCCTCTGGATTTGAACTTGTGACCATACCATACATATACTATTTTTAACATGTTAGAATAATTTTTATAATTTAAAAATCTCCTTAGAAACGTGTTAAAATAATTTGCACACTTTTAAAATCTCGGCATCTAAACACAGTTAAATTAAATCTAATTACAACCCAAAAATGAACTGAGGAGTTCCTAGACATAATCCTTTAAGAATTTTAAAAAGCAAAAAAATATTTTAATAAAATTCTAAATTTGACAGTGGACTAAAAAGCACCCTAAAAAGAATTAGAAGGGCTAAAATTTACTACAAATAGCTAAAAAACAATAGAAACAAGTGTGTCATTGGTCAACCACTTGCCACGTCCGCAAGTGACGACGATGGGCTGAAGGGATTCTCTATACAAGATCCGGGAGATCTCAGCCGTCGACACATATTGAACACACGTGGCATTTCCGTGACCCCACCTACTACTCCCGGGCGGGAAGATTTCGCCGTGAAATATGGCCGGCGCCGGGTTACGTCCATCCAACACGCGAACCAACAACACAATCGGAGGTCTATAATTAATGCTTATGTTGTTACATGTGAACACCCTACGTTTTGCGGTTAGAGTTCAGAAGGGTTGAGTTTTTTGGGTTTATATTTGTGGGTAGTTTGATTTCAGAGTCCTTTGTGTAGAGACCCGGCTTCATTGCCTTCGCTTGTCCTCTATTGTGGTCTCTCGCAGATTTGCGGGATTAAATCTATCGACGAGGCCTTTTTCGGTCCGATCAGGTATGTGGGATCTTACTTTTGTCTATTGAAAATGATCGAGAATCGTTTTATCCTTTTTTGGGTCCGTTCTCAGCATGGATTTGTTATTGGGATTTATTAAAGAAACCAGTTCTGAAATCTGGATCCATGGTTGCTTGTGCATAAGAAGGCCAATCTCTGATCCTTTTGTGGCATATGAAAACACATGATAGTGTATTCTCCTTCTCTGTATTTGATCTTTTGGGCATCCATGGTCTGTGAAGTTTCTGGATCCAAGGTTAGATTTTGCAGAAATCATATGATTTTTGTAGGGATTAAATGTATGTGCAGATAAAGACCAAATTTTTCATGGCTACATTATTTGGAATAATGATCGATCCGTATGTTTGAGGTGCTTATCTGAGGCCTGGCTTGCCTTTTCTTCGGGACATGTATAGGTGCACTAATGGTATTTCACATTTCACCTTCACTTCTGTGGGGTGATTTGCAGAGTACCCTGGGTTATCGCTACTGTTATAACTGGAATCGGGAGAGCGTGAACTGTGAAGATCAAAATTCTAGTTTGGACTCCCAAACTACAGTTTGAACCTTTAACTTCCTTCGCTCAAAATGGAAATTTTATCCATGAAATTTTTAGGCCAGGTCTTTTCTGTGAAAGAAATAGAATCGGTGTTTGCATGGAGTTTAAGCAATTCTTGATGGATTCATCAATCGAATTTTTTTTGACAGAATAAAAAACAGATCGGTATAGCACGCGATCCTTAGTCATTAGATAAATCATTCTGGATAACACTCTGTATACAAATACTTCCAATAGACTTTAGCTGGCAATACATAATTGGACATCCTTCCTTGCGGTCTTAACTTTCTGTGATTCTGATTTTGTTGTTAATTGATTCTTGTTTGAGTTGAGGAGACTTGGACAACTGAAATGTACGTGCTATAAATGTAAACTATGTTACTAGCAGCTTGAGCAAGAGATCTGTTTCTTGTATCGTTCCCATTTCTGTTCTTGTTCCCATCCCTGTCTTGACAGTACATTAGTATATTATTAATCATTTCTTTGTCCAAAACATACATTGGGTTCATGTTTCTTATCCCTTTAACTCCCTAGGTCTGTTTCTTGTCTTGTTATTGTTCTCTGCTTTGTTTCTTGTTTCCTGTATTTGGCAACACACCATGCAAGGTGCTTATGTTATAATATAGCTCGGGGGATATAAACAAGTCATCAAGCCTGCATCACATTGAGCAGAGTTCCTTTGACTTAGATGCCAAGTTCAAGGGGCGACTATTCTTCCAAAATCACCAAGACTTGCACCCATGCTCATCCCTTTGAAATTCATGCCATTTGGGTGGGGCAGACCATAACAAGAGCAGAACCCTATTTGATGGCTTAATACTCTGTCGACCTTGCTAGTGAACCAATACCCCATTGCCAATATTTCAAATTTGATATTGTCAAGGAAATGGATTTGAATCTGCAACCATTACGTTGTGCCATCTTCATTATTGGTAATTTCACAGTGGTTAATGACTCAGGCTCCTCCATCGGCCCAGCCATTGATGAGAGGCCACTTAGTTGACATGCTCTCTGTATCATGACCATTCTGGCTCTCTCTATCTTCTTTTGCAGGGGTGTTCTTTACTGTACAGTTGAGGGTTTTTCCCCCACATGTATTTTTGCATTTGTTTTTGTTGTTCTCATGAAAGGAGATTCTCCAAGAACTCCTAAATTGGCTATCAATACTTTCTGTACTCTTGAGTCACTTAGTTATATCTTTGGTCACCAGTGGACATTAACATAATTTGATTTTTTCTTATCTGGCCAACCTGTAATTATTTGACCATACTGTCCATCTCTTGGTGATTTAGAAAGCGACCCTTTGTTTTTACTGATAGCATTAAAAGGCATGCTTTTGAGAGCTATTATTAGAAATCTGATTTCTGATTTGTTGATATTGATAAACATGAAGTTATTTCTTTTAGGATAGCATTTTTTGGTGGATAGAGCAAAGATCTCTTTGTAATGCATGAATTGTACTCTTTTAGACAGATATAAAGCATTTGATGAAGAAAATATTAATGCGCTGTCTTTATGATTGAGTGCAGTATTCTTGGTGTTATTTTGTGCTTTTAATTACCTATTATTTTCTATTCCCTGCATTGACAGGGCTTTTATGTTGATGCTGCAATTTCTTTTTAATATTTTTTTCGTTTTCTAGACAAAATAGCCACTATCATCTTTCTTAAAATGCTTTTTGCGGTGCATTCTGCAGTTTTTGAGAATGGCATCAACTGCAACAACCACAGGATGGTTGAGAGGAAGAGTTAAGGCTGTACCTTCAGGAGACAGCCTTGTCATAATAGGGAGCGCAAAGACGGAATTGCCACCTGAAAAAACAATTACACTGTCGTCTCTTATGGCTCCCAAACTGGTATGTTTTCTCTTCTTAAACGTGTTTTGAATGTAGCATTCTCATTCTGAAATCTTCTTCAGCTGTGATAAGGGAGCTTCTCCATTCATTTTGATATTAGATCATAAATCCTTGAGCTTTTTTCTTAAATCCTTGATATTAGATCATAAATCCTTGAGCTTTTTTCTTAAATCCTTGATATTAGATCATAAATCCTTGAGCTTCTGAAATTTGTAGTTTGAAAGGCATTGGCTTCTTTTACTCCTTTTGTAATTAAATGTTTAGCAGGGTCATTGATTGCTGTAAAAGGTGTTGAGCTCATTTTTATTCAAGTTGTATTATTTAAATGGAATTTCAATAAATCAGAAATCTTAAGGCTTTGGTTACCACTTTTAACTTTATTTCTCTCCTAACTATCAAGTTTGATCAGCAAGTAAATTTGACATCTGTTCTGATTGCCTTGTGCTTTGGTTACCATTTTTAACTTTAGTTCTCTCCTAACCATCATGTTTGATCAGCAAGTAAATATGACATCTGTTCTGATTACCTTGTGGTTATGAGGATACATTTCCATTTTTTCTTGGTTAGTTTTCGTTCATGTTGAAGCTATTTCTAGAGCCAATGTCAATGTGTCTTAACCATCCATTGCTTTTGAATTTTTTGTTATTATTGTTAGTTGAAAAGCAGTATGTTACTTTCATACCTCCCTCTTTCTGTCACAGATGTTTATTTTATAACAAGTTGGATTAACTTTACATTTACCTGATGCAGGCTCGCAGAGGGGGCATTGATGAGCCATTTGCCTGGGAAAGCAGAGAGTTTTTACGGAAACTTTGTATTGGGAAGGTGTGGATTATGGCTGGCTCTTGTGCGTGGTCTGCATTTCTGATTTGGAACAATTATAAACATTATGATGAATTTCAATTTTTCCCTGGTTCCTGCAGGAAGTCACCTTTCGAGTAGATTACACTGTGCCGTCTATTGGAAGAGAATTTGGCTCAGTGTTTCTTGGTGACAAAAATGTTGCCCTGACAGTTGTATCTGAAGGTTGGGCAAAGGTACTACTATTTTTACAGTCTTGATTCCCATATTCATGGTCCTTCTAGGTACTCATCAATTTAGTGGGTATCACAGAAGTTGTATTTTCAATCTTGACATTGGTTTTGTTACAGTTTACTTACTTGGAACAATGCCTCTCACAACCTTATTTAGAGTTTTTGATACATAATGTGATGTTGCAAATGACAGGTCAGGGATCAAGGACCACAGAAGGCAGAAGCTAGCCCTTATTTAGCAGAGTTACTGCGGCTTGAAGAGCAAGCCAAGACACAAAGTTATGGCCGGTGGACCAAGGTAACTTCTGGATTTAGCTATTATGACAATACTAAAGTATCTGTTTGTTAGCCCATACTCATAACCAAGTGAGCATGCCTGAAGTATGAAATGTGTTTGTGGCAGACACCTGGTGCTGCAGAGGCATCCATCCGGGACCTGCCTCCATCAGCTATTGGAGATCCAAGTAACTTTGATGCAATGTCCCTCTTATCTGCAAATAAAGGAAAACCTATGGAAGCTCTTGTGGAGCAAGTTCGAGATGGCAGTACAGTACGGGTTTATTTGCTCCCTACATTTCAGTTTGTGCAAGTTTTTATGGCAGGGATCCAGGTGAGACATTTGGTGTATATTGCTGTGTATTAATATTTAGAAGTGAGTTTTCTTGAACCTTGGATATATGCCAAGTCAGTAGTCTAATTATTTATTATTGGTCTGTTTTACATAAAGTCTCCATCTATGGGAAGAAGACCTGCTGTAGTGGAGACCCCAGCACCCACTGAAATAGTTTCAGATGAAACAGATGGGGAAGTTGAATCTTCTTCATCTTTAACAACGGCACAGAGGCTTGCTGCGTCTACAGCTGTAGCTAATGAAGTTCTGCCAGATCCATATGCCAAAGAGGCAAAACATTTCACTGAAATTAGAGTGTTAAACAGAGATGTGAGTTAGTCAATGGCTTGATTTCTGAGCAGATTCTTTCAAATTCTTTCTGGTTTTGTTCATGTGTGTTGATTCATTGGTTGATATCTACATTTGCTTACCATGTCTGCAGGTTCGGATTGTGTTAGAAGGTGTTGATAAGTTTAGTAATTTAATCGGTTCAGTATATTACCCTGATGGTGATGTTCCAAAGGACCTTGCATTAGAACTTGTAGAAAATGTGAGTTAGCAATTTCATGTATATATCCAATGCTTCTCTATTGTCCAGCAACTGTCATCTTCCAAGCACATTAAAGTTTTGAGGTTCTGATGCCATATAGTTCACTCTTTTAGTTTATGGATTGGTGTTTTAACATATTTGTTGATGAATGCTTCCTCTCTGTTTTTCTATTTCATTTAGGGTTTAGCTAAATTTGTTGAATGGAGTGCTAGTATGATGGAGGAGGATGCCAAAAGGCGCCTAAAGAATGCTGAGCTCCAGGCAAAAAAAGATCACTTGAGGATCTGGATTAATTATGTTCCACCTCCTTCTAATTCAAAAGCAATTCGTGATGACAAGTTTACTGGAAAGGTTTGTCTTTATTTGCAGTGACTGAGTGAAGCAAACCACAGCTGCTTATTTCTATGTGCTGAAGATCTGGAATATTTGCAGGTTGTGGAGGTTGTTAGTGGAGACTGTATTGTTGTTGCTGATGATACTGCTCCTTATGGGAGCCCTTTGGCTGAACGTCGGGTGAATTTGTCAAGTATCAGGGCGCCAAAAATCGGCAATCCAAGAAGAGATGAAAAACCAGCTCCATATGCTCGTGAAGCGAAGGAGTATTTACGTAGCAGACTCATTGGCAAAGAGGCATGCTCAACTGTGTAACAGTTGTATTTACGTGCTGTTTACAAAATATAGTTCTAAATTGTTCAATGCTATCTGTACAGAGGGATTGAAATTTATTATTTGTACACATTTTGCAGGTCTATGTAACAATGGAATATGCCAGGAAAGTTAGCATGACTGATGGCCCTGCACCACCGCCACCATCATCGGGAACGGCAGATTCAAGAATAATGGATTTTGGATCAGTTTTCTTACAATCTCCGTTAAAGACTGAGGTGGAGGATGTTGTCCCTACAATGACATCATCTAGCCACCCAGAGGGTGTTAATGTGGCAGAAATGGTGGTTGCAAGGGGATTTGGTACAGTGATTAGACACAGGGATTTTGAAGAGAGATCAAACTTTTATGATGCTTTACTTGCTGCTGAATCACGAGCAATGCAGGGGAAGAGAGGAATACACTCAGCGAGGGAGTCTCCTGTGATGCATATAACAGACCTTTTAATGGTGAATATTTTTAAATGTTTTAATTTGTGAATAATATCTATGATCTTTTTCTGTGGCAAGTTACAATCTTGAATTGATTTATTAGTTTGTACAAATAAACATGCATTTTCTGGTCTGAAAATTTATCATTCTCAAAACATTCTGTGCAGGCACCAGCTAAGAAGACAAAAGATTTTCTACCCTTTTTGCAGCGAACCAAAAGACAAACAGCTATTGTTGATTATGTCTTAAGTGGACATCGTTTTAAGCTGCTAATTCCAAAGGCAACGTGTGCTATTGCATTTTCGTTTTCAGGGGTGAGATGCCCAGGGCGTGATGAACCATATGCAGATGAAGCAATAGCATTTATGCGCAGAAAAATTCTGCAGCGGGATGTTGAGGTATGTGGGTTGTGTGTGGTGGAGCATTGAATTCAAATATATTGCAACACTGATTCAGTTGTATAAGAGTTCTAGTCAGGACTCAGTGGGTTTCACTTATGACAGTATAATGCTTATAGTTATTATATTCATTTGATATTTGGAAATGTAATAGATTCATAGAAATTATGCTGTTCACAAAAGGTTTCTATTAGTTATAGCAGCACAACTTATTTGCATTTTGGTGTGTGTGGAGGACTGATCTATTACAGAATTCTAATGGTAGATTGGGTATTCTGTGATTTCAGGTTGAAATTGAAACAGTAGACAGGACTGGCACATACTTGGGATCCCTTTGGGAGTCCAAAACAAATATGGCAGCAGTACTGTTAGAGGCTGGTCTTGCAAAGCTGCATCCATTCTTCAGTACTGAAAAGACAGTTGATGGCCACCTTCTAATTCAGGCTGAAGAAAATGCACGAAAGCAACGTTTGAAGGTTTGCTTTTTTACATCATCAATTGTTTCATTATGCACTAAATAAATAAATTACTTTGCTGTCAAGTTTCTCACTTGTATGATTTAGTCAGCTATAGTTTGTTTATCTGTCAAGAAAGACAGATGTTACATAAGTTCATAGAAATATTGTTACTAACTTCTTGAAATTCAGGTCTGGGAAAATTATGTTGAAGGCAAAGAGCCTGCTAATGGATCTGCTTCTGAATCTACTACAAAAAAGGAGGTTTTGAAGGTAGTTCTGCATATTTTGAGACATTGATGATTAAAGTCAAGGCATTTGGCATTTTCATGTTTGAAAGCTGAAAATCTCTAAAACTGTGTAGGTTGCTGTTACGGAAGTACTTGGTGGTGGAAAATTTTATGTTCAAATTGTTGCTGACCAGAGAGTCTCTAGCATTCAGCAGCAGCTTTCTGGGCTGAGCCTCCAAGACAAGCCTTCTGTGGGATTCAACCCAAAAAAGGGAGATATAGTTCTTGCTCAATTTAGTGCAGATGATTCCTGGAATAGGGCAATGGTCAGTTATTTTTCAAAGAATATATTATCTGATATTTAGTTGAACATGTGATGTCAATTAGGATTCTATCACTTGCATTTTAGAATGAGATGGTTATATTTTATTAGAGTTGTCTTTGTTTTTCTTAATTAATAATATTTATTTGTGCTCAACGTATAGGTTGTAAATGCCCCTCGAGGAGGAAGTATAGCCTCCCCAAAAGATGAGTTTGAGGTTTTCTACATTGACTATGGGAACCAAGAAACTGTAATTTACAGTAAATTACGACCTCTAGATCCCTCAGTTTCTTCTGCTCCTGGTCTTGCGCAACTTTGCAGCTTGGCATACATAAAAGTACCTGGGTTAGAAGAGGATTTTGGCCAGGAGGCAGCAGAATATTTTAGTGATTGTACACTCAGAAGTTCCAAGGAGCTCATGGCTATGGTAGAGGGTAGGGACACCACTGGAGGAAAGGTAAAAGGTCAAGGGACAGGAACTGTCCTACTAGTAACTCTTGTTGATGTTGAAGCAGAGACAAGCATAAATGCTACCATGCTACAGGTATTGTTGAGCTTTTCTTTTCTTGATAAGCACTGAGAATTTAATCTGTCTGAAATAACTTTCATGCATGATGCATAGTTGAAAAAATGCTGAGTTAGTCMGACAAGTATCTGCAGGTCAGACCCTGACCCTCAAGTAACCTGAGAGTGGGTTATTTGCAGCCTGGCGAGTTCAACCCATGCACAATTGGAAAAACTTGTCTATGTCAAAAATAAATGCGAAAGCAAAAATAAAAGCCCTCATTTTAAATGTAATATGCTGCCGAGTTTTTTCTGAGCTTTGTCGAGTCATTCATGGAGCCGAGTTTTCAAACATGACATGATGATTTTATGATATTCTGTTGATCTCCTTTCCTGAGCATTTCTTGAACAGTTATTGATTACATTKTATTTCCTCTTACAGGAGGGTCTGGCTCGATTGGAAAGGAAGAAAAAATTTGACACCAAGGAAAGGCAATCTGCTCTTGATAATTTAGAAGAGCATCAGCAAAAAGCCAGGCAAGGCAGGTTGAATATCTGGCAGTACGGGGATGTTGAGTCAGATGAGGAGGAAGTTCCCGCTTCCCGGAAAGGTGGTCGTCGGTAGGGTTGTCAAACTTGGCGTAGTAGTATAGCTTTGTAGAACTAGTGGTTTTTATAGTCCGGATTGGTGGTACTGGCTTGCCCTTTCAATCATATAGCTTGGGCAGTTTTGAGCATATTAATTTATAGATGTAGTGTGTTATTTTGGCATTGAAGTCTAATAATCTTCTCTAATTATGGGGGAAAGCTGGTTGTGATTCTGGAGGCAATCTGAACTAACTCAACACAGAGACAAGAGTCATCCGCGTTTCTCATTGTGAACATTTATTTTTATGTGCGAATAAAGCAAATGTACATTGTATGGCAGCTTTAAAATTGTGCACTGTCTACCTTGCTATTTTTAATTCAAATTATCACAGATGTGCAGTGTAATGAACTCTTGTAATTTTCCAAAGTTGATTTCCATGCTAATGGACAAATGTGTTGCTTATGAGCTTACGGCATGGGAAAGGGTTTCTTTACAAATATAAAAATGCAAATTGTATGTCTTTTGAAATGTTTGTTTTTCCTCCTTTAGCAATAGAATTATAATACGAATTAGGTTCAATCTAATGTGAATTATTGTATGCCACAAATAGGCTTTTGGCATGTTCATGTCTTCCCTTCATTATTGTGT
>JASDQU010306250.1:203316-215249 GCA_032191745.1 Picea mariana
TCAAGCTTTGCAACTCTCAAAGCCTAATAATTTGCAATGGAGTAATGAAGTGGCCAAAATCCAACCAAATAACCTGTATTCATGGGCTAGGTAGTAGTGTCGTAGATTATGTGATATATGATATCCCCATTTCCAACCAAATAACAACTTTTGACCTTTTAAATGACCATGAGCCTGACTCTGATCATAAACCTTTAACCCTAACTCTAAAATTTTCCATGCATAGGAACACCATTGAAGAGAATTCTGATAACCAAAAGAATTTGCGCTTTTACAAAAGTAAAGTTGAATTTTTATTAAAGGATTTAAATAGTAAATTAAACCTCCTAACTTATAAGGACACGATTGAAGAACTCTATCATAATTTTACAACTACCCTTTCCACTTCTATTAACAAGTTCTCTTTCGAGGTGTCCTATGAAATGAATAATAGAACAACCAACCCTTGGTATGATAAAGAATGTAAAATTGCTAGGAAATCCATTAGGTATGCTTCTGTTAATGTTTAAGCCATTATTACAGATTTTTTCATTTCATTAGATAACAATAGCATAATCCAAGATCACTGAGAAATACACAATCACAAGAGACACAGAATTTATCCTGGGAAAACCTCTAGGGGAAGAAAACCTAGCAAAACTTCCTTAATATAGATAGCCAATACAATGCCAAGAGATATCTATGCTAAAATAGAAAGTCCTCTCCCAACATATGTGCCACTCTCTCTTTCCTTTGTCGGTAACAGATCATAACTTGTCTCTCAAACTGAGCAAGTGCGTTATGTCCAAATGAGGCGCTAGCCTCCTTTATTTATACAAGTTTTGCATGTGTGAAGTGTCTCTTCACTGGCAGGGACGACTTCTCAAACTGGGTGGGTAAACCCACCTTAATTATATTTCTGGGTCTTCTCATTAACTGCTAGGGCCGACTTCTTATTCTGCCTATTATAATTGTCTGTTGACCAATCCAGAAAATGGGATTTGGTCCTATTACAATAACCGACTTGATCAATCCACAATGGGGATTGATCCTATGAATAATATATCAATAATAATAAGAATACTCTTTGCAGTTGCAATATTTGAACACTACCCCTTTAATAAGAAGGGCATTCTTTAGTAGCATCATGTGAGAGAGAGAGGAAAACATCATCAACAACATCAAATGGGAGGAAAACATCATCAATATCATCTTGGCTGGCGTATCTATAAATCATTGGAATTTTTCTTCATCAGCAACATCATCATTCTCAAAGGAATGCCATCATCATCTGCATCAATATGTATTAGTATAAAGTGATACCTCATCACAACACCAGGCTGGCCCATCACAGTACTAAACTGGCTCTATGTCACAGCTGTTAAGCTGGTAGCTTAGTGTAAGTCACATCTTTCTTTACGTCTAACAACTAGGTCAGAAGAAAGGCATACATCATCTTGCTTTATGTATAACAACTGGGTCAAAAGAAAGGAACACATCATATTGCTTTACGTCTAACAACTAGGTCAGAAGCAAGGAGTCATATTAATTTACGTCTAATAGCGAGGTCAAAAGAAAGGAACACACAAATCATCTTGCTTTATGTTTAACAACGAGGTCAGAAGCAAGGAGCCATCTTGCTTTACATCTAACAGTGAGGTCAGAAGCAAGGAACACACACATCATCTTGCTTTATGTCTAACAATGAGGTCAGAAGTAAAGAGTCATCTTGCTTTACGTCTAACATTGAGGTCAGAAGAAAGGAACACACACATCATCTTGCTTTACATCTAAGAGTGAGGCTAGAAGCAAGGAGTCATCTTGCTTTACGTCTAACAATGAGGTCAGAAGAAAGGAACATACACATCATCTTGCTTTACGTCTAACGGCGAGGTCAGAAGCAAGGAGTCATCCTTCTTTATGTCTAACAACGAGGTCAGAAGTAGGGAGCATCTTTCTTTACATCTGACAACTAGGTCAGAAGTAAGGAACACATTACATCTTTCTTTATGTCTAACAGCTAGTTCAGAAGCAAGGAACATCATCACATCTACTCCCCCTTTCGAGGAAGGTCCTTTCAGACTATGCCAATCTTATCTCATAAGTACTCAAACTTTACGCGAGATAGAGGCTTGGTCAACATGTTAGAAACCTGTTCATCCGTGCTAATGTAATGGAGCTTCAAGGCTCCTCTTTGTACCATGTTGTGGATGTAATGATAGCGGATCTCTATGTGCTTCGACCTGTCGTGGAATACAGTATTCTCTTGTCATCTTTATGCAGCTCTGGTTGTCACATAGAATCACGGTTGCTCTCATCTCCAAATCAAATAGGTTATTCAACAACTTTTGATGCCATATAGCTTCGCAGCTAGCAGAACATTCAACAATGTATTCTGCTTCCGCTGTGTTGAGAGCAATACTAGATTGCTTCCTACTCTGCCATGAGATCATAGTTGATCCCAAACTGAAACAACATCCTGAACTGCTTTTCCTGTCAGAAACACTTCCTGCCCAATCTGCATCAGTATATCCACTCAATGTGAAATCATGATCTCCATCATAGTTGAGATGATAATCTATCGTACCTTTGAGGTACCTCATCACATGTTTTGCAACCACTAGGTAAACACGTCTGGGTTCTACCAGAAACTGACTCAAGGTGTTCATGGAAAAAAAAATGTCTAGTCTAGTGTTCGCCAGGTACATCAACGATCCAATAATCTGTCTATACAGTGTGGCATCAATCAATTTTGACGACGTATCGACCAACAGCTTCAACTTCGCTTCCATGGGTGTATTCATGGGCTTGCATTCCAGCATATCGAATCTCTTTAATATTTTGACCATGTACTTCCCTTGGTTAAGGAAGATCTTCTTTCATGGCATCTTCCCATTCTTTTCTCTGAATGGCTTCTTCAAAGCAGGTAGGCTCCTCTTCTAAGAGATCATACATCAAATCCATATAACTGGAGAATGGATTTGGTCTTTTCATCTGTCTCGTGGTTCCTTTGGGAACACCGTACTTCTCTCCATCTTGAATAAGCTCTCTAGTCCAAGATGGCTTTATTTTATGGAGGATCATCATCTGAGGAGGTTCTTGTACTTCTACTATATCATGGTCTTCTATAAGTTCCTCATCAGGGGAAGTTACGACTTCCCTCACTGGTTCTGCAGCTTTGGGAACCTCCCTCATTGTGGTATTGGGGATTACAGGTTCCTCTTCATATACCACTTAATGCTGGCACAATTTATATTTCTTGAGTGCTACATATTCATCAAAGGTCACATCACTNATTCCCTTCTTTCCTGAAGGGTCCAACTTGTTTCTCTTTTCTTTAGGTATATGAATAAACACTGGACAACCAAATATTTTGAGATGGCTTACCTATGGCTTCTTTCTAGTGAATATCTCTTCTGGTGTCTTGAGCCCAAGTGCACTATGGGGCAATCGGTTCTGCACATAAAAAACTGCCATTGCTGCTTCTGCCCATAAGCGCATAGGAAGATCTTGATCATGGATCATAGTCTTCACAGGTTCCGGTATGGTTTTTTTTGTTCCATTCATCTACACCATTTTGTTGGGGATCTTGATCCCAACATCTTTGTAGGATTTCATGAACTCTTTTGAGGTATATTCTCCTCCATTATCTGACCTGAGTGTCTTAATATTCCTTACAGAAAGGTTTTTTATCAAGGCTTTGAATTCCTTGAACTTGCTGAACACTTCAAATATATCCAATTCTTTATGAGAATAATCATCAATGAATGATACATAGTATACATACCCACTAATGGAGGATGATGGCATTGGGACACATACATCTGAATGATTGAGTTCTAGGACTCCTTCTGCCTTGCTGCCCCTCTTCGGAAACGAGTTCTTGATGTTCTTCCCTTGTGCACATCCATTGCATATGCCTTCATGGTCACCTATGAGTTCTGGTAAACCTCTGACCTCTTTGCATATGTATGGTAGTGCCTTCTAGTTGATGTGAGCTAATCTTCTATGCCAAGATTCTTCAATGGCATGGGTCATGGCAGCTTCTGAGTGACCCTTTAGCTCATGCAAGTCACCTTCTTCTCTTCCAATGATGATTGCTTCATTTATGGTCTCTTCTTTAGCACGTTTCCTTCTGCAACCTTCATTATAGCTTCCTAAGGGTTATTACATGTGACCTGGAGCAAGGTCAACAAAACAACAAGGAAGAATAATATCCCTTTGATAATATAAAGCAATAGCACAAATAATCATCACAGTAGCTCCTTTAGATCTATCACTTAAAATATATCTGAAGCAAATATTAAAGGTAAGGAATACAATACAAAATGAGGTCAACACTCTCATAGTGTTGCAACCAAGCATTCTTTCATGACAGCCTGAAACTAATACATGAGGTTTCTCCTAGAGGAGGTGTTAGTTGTATCAGGCAAAGTATTTACCTCGATATGCTCACATGCTATCAACTATAATACTTTACGATGACTGCTATCTCAACTATAGTCATCAACTTGTCATGTGTACCTTTTAATCTTGATTAATCAAACCTGGAGCCTTGTCCTCAAGAATGAGTGCTTTCTTTTCTTCCAGGTCTCTTTCACTCAAGTGACGAGTGCTTTCTTAAACCTGTTTGTTGTACTAAGACAATACGCTATCTTGATAGAAGGTTAGGTTACAGGATAAGCTCTATGATCAATTTTTAATCCTTCTAACAATTTGATCATAGATTCAACATGCAACGCTGATCAAGATAATGTCATGAAAAATAGATGCATATCAGAATAATCACACATGGGTTGCATCATTCCTCTGAATGTGTTGGATCTTGAGATCTTTCTGGATCTATGGCAAGAGATCCCTTCTCATGCAGATACTCTTTAGGGTTTAACCATTAAACATATGTGAGTACATACCTCTGATAGAATTTGTAGATAGTGGCTCCATCTGGTAGCAGTGGTAATCATTACCAACTCTTAAGAAAACTACAAGGGTGATTGCCACTGGTAGTACGACTGCTACTGCAACTCGTACTACAACTTTAGTGTTTTATGAGAAAACCCTAATTTTTCAAACTTCGAATTTTGAAATTCTGATCCAGGGGATAGATGCCCTGAGCTGAGGCGAGTTAGCTGGTGCAGTCAGATTTCTAAAAATCGAAGTTTTACTACTTCAAATCTGATCTGTGGATTTCTGGACTAGTGCTTCTGGTACCTTTGGTACTCTAGTACTTCTGGTACTTCTAGTACTTTTGGTACTTTATGAAACTAGGGTTTCACTTTCTAGGAGATCCAACCATTGAAAAGGTGCGTTGATGATGCCAAAATGATCCTTGGGGGAGGGCACAACTTTCTATGTGGTTTTGGAGCTGAAAAGATTCACTTTTGAAAAACCCTAATTTGCATGTACGACAACAGTGACGTTTTTCTCTTGCGAAATATGCTTCCTTCAGGTTGGCTCTAATACCATGTTAATGTGTAATCTCTCAACCTTTCTTTGGCTTCTAGAAAAAAATCATAGCCTCAGTTGGGACAACTTAAGGAAAAAAGGATTTATTGGACCCTCAACTTGTCCTCTTTGTATGCAATAGGAGGAATCATTGGATAACTTATGAACCAATTTCCTTTTAGTTTGGAACTTTGAGATAATGTAGCTATCATTATGAGGAAAATGGTCCATTCAGAAGATAGGATTATCCAATCTATAGAACGATGGAGAATGGATTCCTATAAAAATCCTATCCTCAACAGGATTTGGTAGTTTATTCTAGGTTTTTTGGTCTAACAAATATGGAAGGAACGTAATAGGTGAATCTTCCATTCTAAGACTTTGTGGAATTCAGCTAGCTTCACTCCTAGGTTTAAATTAGATCATCATAGAGGGAGACTGTCAGCTCATTATTTCTCTTGTTACTAGAATCATCCATGGCTCTAACCCAGCCAAACTATCTCCTAGCTGGAACCTCCTCAACTCACTCAAACTCCTCAAGTCCCTTCTTTATCATGGCCTCATCCTTATCCCTTATCATGTTTGTAGAGCAGAAAAAAAAGTGGCAAACAAACTTGCTAATGAAGGGGTTGCCTTATCGGGTAATGGAATCCTCCTTGATGGTAATTATTTCCCAGTTTCACCCATTTTCCAACAATTCCTAGCCTTTGTAGATTCACATCACAACTCCTTAGATGAGGTGCCATGTGCATGACCATGCACATAAATCCAACCCCTACTTGCCGCCTCTCCTCTTGGCTTCCCTTCACGAGGATGTATTCAATGTAGGTCATTGTTGATGGGAGTTCTCACCCCATGTGAATTCAGGTTCATTGGTTCAGGATGCTATCGAGCTTAATGAGGAAGCGTACCATAAAGGATGATGTCACCTCTGCTGTAACTACTCCCTTAATGCACTGAAACATGATTATTTATATACACCTTTCCGATTTTCTTGTCATGTTTCTCTTTCGGGATTTGTTGATGCGTTTGGATTCTCCTCTGGGGAAATACATATGTGATCAACTCTGGTTTCTTTTTTCCCACCTATAGCTCCATGCCCTCAACATTGGAATCATGCCTCATGAGCGTGGTCTCTCTCATAGAGGCCCATCATATCTATGCTACCTTGTTGGCCGAAGAATAAATGATGGTGTCCCTGACAGTGAGGCACACAAGTATCCTCCTCAGACTACCCACTTTGATGAGACGTTGGGTCTGGATACTAACATGGAAGAGGAAAATTAGTACTGTCCACTCATTGATGAAGCTTCGTCGACTCCATTTATTGGGAAATCAGAGGGCTCATCCACATCCATTCCGATGCTAAGTAGGCCACTGAAACACTGATGCAGGAGCATTGTCATCAAAGCACACATGGAAGACAGCTCAACGCCCTAGCACGCCTTTTGAAATAATTTTGAATTTAAAAGTTGGCGTATCATGTAAATATTTTTGAATGGATTGTAATTAAAAAAGATCTTAAATATTTGGAGGCTGAATGATCGCATGAGATTGATGAAGATCATATTTCCTTTAATCTAGTTGATTGCAGTACATATCAACATTTGCTCTTATCTGTCTGTCTCAAATATTATTGTAATAAATCCTTAGTAGTTTAAATGTTTTATTTCAATAGGATAGCTCTAAGGTAGTCATAGGGAAAACTCTATGAGCCCTCTTGTATAAATGTATGTATTGTATGCCCAAATGAGGCTGCTGGAATTTAGTTGAAGACTGTTGAATGTTATTGCTGTTGAAGCTTATTAGAGTTGTTTCCATGTATATATCATTTGAATGAATATAATAGAGAAGATTGATCCAAAGTGTCCGGTGTTGTTGTACTGTGTCTATCTGAATGAATTGTAGGCTTTCTGTTTAAATTATTTTCTCTGTTATTACTTGTTCTCATGCATGCATGAAGTACACTATTGAATGTATGAATCTGTGAGATATTAGATACATTTCAATTGTTTCTCTTCTACGAGCTTATGCAAGGAGTGCATATTGTCCGCAAGGAGTGTGTTGAGAGAGTCAAGATCGACTCAGAAGCTCAGGAGATATAACTTGGAGCTTTGTATGCAAGGAGTGCATATTGTTCAAAAGGAGTGCATTGACAAAGTCTTTTGACTCAGAAGCTCAGGAGGAGCAACTTAAGAGTATTTGCAGAAGAGAGTAAGAACTGGTGCAAGGTGTGCACAGTCTCCCACAAAGAATCTAAGTCGTGGAGGAAGACCTATTGCAAGGCATGCATAGGGTCAATTTTGTCTAAGTGTCAAAGAAAACGATCTAAGGAATAAAAGTTCGAAGGAGGAACAAGTTCAGAAGATATGGCGTGGGGAGAATCCTTTAATAGGTAGGAGCCCTTTAAGATTTCATAAACTAATGAGCAAGATCTATTCAAAAGGAAGCGAGATCGTTCTAGATCATCATATCTGGGAGATTTGTAGGGAGGTTAGTCGTAGAGTCCTTTGACACTTTTTGGTTTAGATGTTTTGAAGTGTTTGAAGAGTGGGGATCACCGAATTCCTCAAGTCGTGAAGTAATACTATCCGTTGATTGCGAGGAGGATACGTGGCAGTGGATAAGCAAGTTTAGGAGGAAGAGCTTTAGAGAAATTGTGTGGAACAAACAATGTTTTATGCCGAAGTCACGAAGAGAAAAGTGATCCTAGTTGTTGGTTGCAGCGAGGATACATGGCAGAGATCCAAATAATTCGGAGGAAGATTTATTCAAAGGAAAGGCCAGGTGGAGTAACCAAAAATCTCGAAGGCTGACCTAGCAAAGGAGATCGTGGCCATTGATCTGAGGTGGAAACGTGTTGTCAGATCACAGAAGGAAAATTTCAGCTGTTGTTCATCTGAAGACTTGGCATCATATGCATAACTTTGGGAGAAACAGGAGAGTGAAATCCTGAAGGTCGCAAGTCTTGAAGGACGAAATCAACAAGAGTCATTGATGAGTAGAGGACACGTGGAGTGTGGAGATCCATGGCATAGAAATGACACTCTGAAAGACTGAGCATAGAGGAGAGTTGACTATCGGTCGTCCAAAGTGGAGTGAAGGGTGAATCTCAGCCATTGATCGAGGTGAGCATGTGGTGCATGATATGTAGCTTCTAGTGTGAAGCACTTTAGGAGAAAAAGGTGTTGGAACATTCAAAACTCCCGAACGCTGAATTTCAAAGCGGATCACAGTCGTTGGTTGTTAGATAAGCGAGAACCATTGATCGTTCAGGTGAGTTCGTGGTTGGTTAGGGAAAAAAGGTTGTGACTTTTTCCAAAACATCCGAAGCCTAAAGTTGTGAAGTTATTTAGGAGGTTTAGCCCCAGGTCATAGCTTGAGGTTGCATGTGGAGAGGGGCTAACACAAGGATCTATCGCCCGTTAGTTTTAAAATTTTAAAGAGCACTAAGAAAAGGGCAAATGGGTTCCATATGACCTGTGCCTAAGGTGATAAAGGGCTTGTGTTAAATAGATTTAGGGGATAGCAGGGTCTCAAGGCGATAATTTGGCTAAGATAATTCGTGAAGATCCTTGACCGAGAGGTTGAGCAACCTCGAGGAGTGGAGGGGGTTGCGCTGGAGTGGTATCAGAGCCTCAAATTATGCTCCATGTGAAGAAAAGGCTAGCACAATTCCTCCTAGAAGATGTGCAGAGCTACCTGTAGAAAATTGAGCTGTGGAAATGGAGATGAGAGAACTTCATGCAAGGTTGGATGCTATGGAAACAACACAAAGGAGAGAACCTGATGCTGGAGACGTCAGTGATGCATAGAGAAAAGAAATGGAAGTTGAAGAAGCTACAGGAGAAGATGCTGCATAAGAACTCTTGCTGAAAGAGGTTGTCAAGTTGGGAGCTAGAGCCAAGATAGACATCCCGATGTATGCAGTAAATCTATATGTTGAATATTTGTTGGATTGGATAAGATCAATGGAGAAGTACTTCGACTATGAAGACATCAATGAGGAGAAGAAGGTGAAACACGTTGTCACTATATTAAAAGGACATGCAACGTTGTTGTGGGATGAAATGTAGGTTGATAGAAGATGCAAAGGAAAACAAAAGATCAAGAATTGGGAAATAATGGTAGCCAAGATGAAGGCTAAATTCATACCCAATGACTACTAGATAAGTTTGTTCAGGAATTTGCAGAACCCAAGATAGAAGGGAATGACAGTGAAAGAGTACACAGAGTTGTTTTACAAGCCAAACATCAGGGCTAGACATAGAGAAAAAGATGATGAAAAGGATTCTAGGTATATAAATAGCCTGAGATATGAAATTCGGGATGAAATCAACATGATGACAATGAGGATAGTGAAGGATGCTTATCATATTGCATTGAAGGTAGATGTCAAGTTGGCCAAACAATAGAGCCAACGAAGCAGAGGAAGGAGTCTAAATAGAGGTAAGGGAATTTTCCATGATAAGGCATAAAAGCCCAGGGTTGAGACTATAAAACTACACAGTCACTCAGAAAGAGGAGGAAGTTTCCGAGGGAGACAATATGTTGGAAGGAATTCTTTTCCTCAAGGAAGAGGAAAAGGCAGAGGCAGAGGAGGAGAGGTGAAGTGTTATGCATGTGGAAAGACATGAAACATGTTTTGGGAATGTCCCGAGAGAAATAAAGAAGGAGGAGGTGAATCTCACATTTCGGAACCGCAGAAGAAAAATGTTGAATTAGAAGGTGTGGAAGATGGGAAATATCTGATGACGAAGAAGGTTCTCTTGAAGCCAGAGCCAGAGGTTGAAAAACCAGTGTAGAGGAATAGTTTGTTCAGAACTACTTGCAAGACTAAAGATAGGGTATGCAAGGTGATAATTGACAGTGGGAGCACTGATAAATTAGTATCCACATATATGGTGGAGAAATTGGAGCCGGAGACAACTGCACATTCGAGTTCATATAGAGTCTCATGGTTGCAGAATGGACACTAGGTAATGGTAACTAAACAATTCCTAGTTGAATTTAAGTTAGGAGGATATAGAGATGAGATTTTTTGTGATGTGATTACCATGGATGTATGTGATGTTTTGTTGGGGAGACCATGGAAGTTTGACAGAAATGTCATTCATGATGGGAGAAAAAATACTTATACTTTGGAGAAGAATTGTAGGACACACATGTTACTGCCAATAGAGGAAAAGAAAGTAAAGGAAGAATCCAACACACATATACTTCTCATGAGTGGGAAGGATCTCCTGAGTGAAGTCAAGAAGGAATGAGAGATGCAATTTGCTATGATTAAGAATCCCAGATTCATCCTTACATGTACTTCTATGGGTGATCTTCCTGAAGAAATTCAGGATTTGTTGAAGAATTTTACTGACATAGTAGTGGATGAGTTACCTAGCTCATTACCACCCATCAGGAGTATCAACCATCACATTGATCTAATACCAGGAGAAAGTATGCCGAACAAAGAAACATACAAATTAACACCTCAAGAATATGAGGAGGTAAGGAGACAAGTCCATGATTTGATGGACACGGGTTTGGTTAGAGAAATATTGAGTCCATCCACGATACCAACTGTGTCAAGTCCAAAAAAGGATGTAGGATGGAGAATGTGTATAGACTCAAGAGCCATAAAAAAGATTACCATCATGTACATATTTCCTTTTCCAAAGATGGATGACGTAATATTTTGTTTGAGTGGAGCAAATTATTTTTCAAAGATAGATCTGAAGAGTGGATATCAGCAGATAAGAATGAGAGAAGGTGATGAGTGGAAAAAAACCTTCAAAACAAACAAAGTGTTGTATGAGTGGCTTGTTATGCCATTTGGCTTGAAAAATGCCCCAAGTACTTTTATGAGGTTGATGAATGAGGTATTGGAAGATATCATTGGTAAGTTTGTGATTGTATATCTGGATGATATATTAGTCTTCAGTAAAATTGAAGAAGAGAAATTGAGGCATTTAACATTAGTAATGAGAAGATTGCAGTGGGAGATGCTATTGATAAATCTAAAGAAGTCCTCTTTTATGAATACATAACTCATTTACTTGGGTTTTTTGATCTCTTAAAATGAATTGAATATGGATCTAGAGAAGGTGGGAGCAATCAGAGAATGGCCATCGCCAAGAAGCATATTCGAGGTGAGAAGCTTCCATGGATTAACAAGTTTCTATAGGAAGTTCATTAGAAATTTCAGTGGGATTTTTGCACCAATATTAGATACAGTGAAGAAGAGACACAATTATAAGTGGAAAAAATAAGTTGAGCGAAGTTTCGAGATATTGAAGGATAAGATAACATAACAACCGATTTTGGTCTTGCCAGGTTTCAGGAAGACATTTCAAGTAAGATGTGATGCTAGTGGAGTTGCAATTGGATTAATATTGAGCCAAGATAATAGGCCTATTGCATGTTTAAGTGAGAATATGAATGACACTAAGATAAAGTACTCCACATATGATAAATAATTTTATGAAATAATTCAAGCCTTGAAGAAATGGAGGCAC
>JASDQU010306251.1:15074-29176 GCA_032191745.1 Picea mariana
AAAGGATTGTCCATATCAACATCATCATCATCAAAGTAATTTTTCGATAATATCATTGTCAATATGATCATCAAGAACATTGTCATCTACATCTATCTCAACTTCTTTGGCTTCTTCATTTGACAGTGCATATACCTCATGCTCCTTTGCATCTTCTTCTTCTTAAATATCATCTTCTTCAGGTACATTAAAATTTACAGGCCTTCCTCTTGGATCATATATAACAATGTATGACCAACCTGCTTTACCTAGAGCCTCTAAATAAAATGCTTTCTCAGATTGGCTTGGAAGAACATATGTTTCTGTACTCGGCTCAAACATCCTTGTATTAACCATGGTAAATCCATTGGCATGTTCAATAAAATTTCTTTCAAGATCATGTTCATTCATCCATAACATGTACCATTTGACCTTGAACAGAACTAACTTGAAGAAATTAAAGTCACACTTGATTATATCATTCAAATACCCATAGTATCTATTTTTAGATATTGTTGGATGCATGTCACTTCTATAGGAACATTAGTGACCTGAAAAACTGCAGTTATCCCAGAATCAGAGGTTTTCTTCTTATCATCCAACTTTTTGAAGCGAAATTTACGGCCATTGTACCACATAGCCTTGTGGTGTTTCAACTGCAATATGCCCCACATGTAAAAAATGCATATTTTTCAATGAATAAACATAATATTTAGACTTAGTAAAACTTTATAAAAGAAACAATAATATAATGGAAAATAACTAAATCATGATGCAAGTGAATAATATGCTTTCTTGTTTATCTTTTAAACCATATGATAAATCAATTTCCCTCTTAGTAAGATTGGTATCTTGATTACGATGAGCTTCTTTAAGAAAAGTAGCCACCCCTTCCCATGATAACCTATCATTACATTGTATATTACATGAATCTATCCACACTTTCATCCAATCAATATTGTTTGTGATGTATAAATGTATTACATCCCACTCCCGACCAACTATATGAAAAAAGAATAAAAATTAGTAATTACAGTGAATATTAAATAATAATTGATCATGGAAGTTAAATAGAACTTAAATAAGTACAATATAGAAATACATCAATATTAATGAAAATTATTATAGATCTCTACCATCTAATTACCTTTCACTTTCCTCATTCTACCTTTCCCAATCAAGACCCCCCCTTCAAATTGTTAATGGAATTGAGATCCCAAATATGAGGCACCTTCATTATTTGTGTTGATAATTTAGGAAGATAATGAATAATATACACCAATGATTGATATATCATATATCCCTCCACCATAGATCCCTCAGGACATACTCTCTGTCTAACGAAGGCCTTCAATGACTTCAAGTGCCTCTCCACCATCCACATTGACCTTGTGTGTACAAGTCCACACATTTCAATCTCCTCAACTTGGTGTATGAGGTAGTGTTCTTGTGTATTGAAAAATGTTGGAGGTAGATACTTTTGCATTTCGCATGTAAGCCGAGGAATTTCTCTCATCCAATATTATCTTTATGGATTTCTTTAGATGAAAACCACCTACAAATGATATAACAAATCAGATCATAGGTTTCAACAACAATGTCGTATATATATTGAAAGTATAAAAGCATATGTAGAGAAGTTGAGTAACAACGATTTTGCATTTAAATCATTAATACTTACCTCATGTATTTTCCAAGATCATATATAACTTGGTTTACATTGTTGTCAAAGCTATCATGTAGAGATAGAGGTAGAACACACTGAAAGAAAAAAGGGATCATTAATTTTTAGGAAAATAAAAGCATATTATATTACTAAAAAGTCATATATCAATTACCAATATAGAAATCTACATCCAAAATAATTACCTTAATGAAGGTGTGTCAGTCATGAGTTTTCACCCCACCAAATTCACCTTTCTTCGTTAATATATTCTTTATGTTTGAAGCAAATCCCGTGGGAAATTTAATTTTCTGAATGACCTCTTTTACAACATTGCTTCCCTTCTCTGTAAAAAACCATGGAAGACTATTTCGGTGTACTCCATTGTTGTTTGAATAAATCACATTTTGCAGTGCATGATTGGCTTCTTGAATGTCAATACGAATTTTGACAAGTTTTTCTTTATCACTCCTTCGATCTAAAATTCTCCACAATGTTTCTGTCACATTCTTCCCGATATGCATTGTATCAAACAAATGAGTTCTTTGTAGGTGCTCATAGTAGGGAAACCTATTGAATTGTACCGAGTAACTTTTGATTCCTCGTGGAAGCCCATTAATGCCTTGACGAAATTTATGAAAATTAATTAATGAGATTACAACAATAATTGTTAGATAAAATAAACAAAATTCGATATAAATTAAAATAATAAACATTAATATATATCCAGACACATAGACTAAATGCTTACCTTGACAATTTAATCTATGATATTCCGACTTCCATAGATGAGGTGTCATTATTCATGGTTTTATTCCAATCTCTTCTTTCTGATTGAAAATATGTTTTTTCTGTAGTTCAATACCTATGGTTCTTAGGGAGGAAGTGCCTATACTCATCAAATACATCATTTCCTAGACTTCTTGAATGATGCAATTTCATCCTAGGACCAGAAACTTGACATGCACATTTACCCTTTGTTTAAAGACTTGGAAGATTATATGGATTAATGTAAGTATTATTTATATAACAAGGAATTGATATTTAAGAAGCACGCATCATATTTTCATAAAATTATATACTATTAAATTCCATCAGTATGTTACATACCACAAAAATGTGTTAGCCCTGGGGCATCATGAATTGTCCATGTAAGTATTCCATGAAATTGAAATTGTATTTTCCCTATTGGTCTAGAGGTGTCGTACATAGTGATGCCATCCCATAACTTTACTATCTCATCGAAAATATGCTCAATATATACATTCATATCTTTGACTTGGTATTTACCTAATTGGGTGAAAGTACACATAATTACTACCTTGTATATATATAAGTAATTATGCAACAAATAAGAAAAATTTAATACAACGTTCAAAATAGTTTTGTAAACAAATACCTGGAACAATCATTGCCAACATTGTGAGCTCCCTCTTTATTGATATCCAAGGAGGAAGGTTATTGTTTATAACAAAAATAGGCCACATGTTATAGCAATTTTTTCCACACTCCATGCATCTTGCTTTGATTGCCTTCGATTGCCTTCGATTTTCCTCTACAAACTCAAGTTCCCCCATTTTTCTCACTCCAGAGTAAAAAATTCAAATTTTTTCACATATACGTGGGCCATAGTTAGATAGCTCACGTATATGCAGGTTGCTCCATTACATCCCACATACATCAGGTTTTGTGCTCAAAAATTAAAAATGTGTCGGGTTTCCACGCCATGTCACGAGATCCATGATCCTTGACCTTCCATATATTGGAAACGCTCTGACCCGACCCTTCAATTCCATTTGGAGGCTATAAATTGATCCATATACAATCCTTGAAGACCCACATCATTGAGAGCAAAGACACTTTGGAGATATTTCACTTCATATTGAGTCTGCATCCCTTTGTCCTTGAAAGTATGAACTTCATGTGTTCATCCCCCAAGCTCTTCCTATCTTGAAAAGGAGAAACTCAATTGCTCCTACTACTTGTGAGCTTCCCTTTGTAGAGGATTGAAGTGGTGAAGGCCCAACTGGAGGGACTTAGTTTGTCGGTTCCGATATGTGTCATTACACAAGTTTGTCACCTATGTACTTCTATTGATTACATTAAGAGAAATAATCTTTTCTCGTCCAATTATATGTTGCAAATATTTACATTACTTTCCATGGGCACATTTGTTATACATGTTAATGGATTATGCTAGTTTATATGATAACTTTCTATATAATTTCGATATGCTTGTATATATTGATTGTTGAGGACAAGTTGTAGGAATCAAGCCTTCAGTTGTGAGCTCAGTCACGGTCTTCTTCGGACGTTCGGACGAGGTAGGATCTTAGCCTTCTCTTGTTAGCATTTCTATTTATCTAGCATACTTGAGTTTAGAGTTGATTTCTGGGTGTTGTTCTATCTGTTGTGGTTTACCCATTGCCTTAGATATTTTCCTCGTAACACCACACTAAGTAAATAGACATGATCTCACCAAATGGATTGACACCATCAGCTGCCAGTGAAAGACTAACATTACAAGGTTATTCTTTAAAAAAAATCCATATTTCTTTGATGTTCCTAAATGTAGAACCATCCGTAGGCATTCGAAGAACACCATCTTCACTTTTTTTTCGTGCATGGTAATCCATAAATTGTGCAATGCTTTGGCACCTAAATAATCATTGCAAGTGTGGAATTATCTGAATATGTCGAAGAACCTTGTGAGGCACCTTTTTAGTTACTTGATCAGTTTGATATCTATTGATTTGACATTGCGGGCATTTCATTTCTGATGTGTATTTTCCATAATATATAATATGATCATTCGAACATGCATCAATAGCCTGATACTCCATTCCAATATCTTTCATAATGACACACATCTCTCGGTATGTGCGAGGTAAATTATTTGATGGTGGTAAGAAAAATTCACCTAACAATCTACAACATAAAAACAAACTAGTTAATGTAAATAATAGTAATAAAAATATTGCATCCTTAATTTACACATTAATTGACACTTCAAATTGAGAAAAATAAAGTTGAGCTTTACGTATAATTTGTGACAAATTATATTACCTACCTTAGGATCCGTGTGAGACAAGTGTTTGACAAACCATTCAATACCTTCAAGTTCACCAACAACATTATAGCAGAGAGAATATTTGTTCTTGAGCCTTCATAAAGGGGTTGTTATTCCTTCTCAAGCATAGGTAAATCATAAATGTCATCATTGTTTTCCTCATCGATAGGAGAAAATATGTCATGGATCAATCTATTTGTTCCATCATTTGGCTCAACAATATTATTGGTGTCATCTTCTTCCATAGGATTGACGTGATATTCAATATTCATATTGTCTTCCACATCTTATACAATAGTATTTCTACTACTACTTAGAAGATATTTATCCGACGACAAACACCTAGGAGGATTTATCTTTACAATTACAAACAATCAATAACATTAGTTTATATAAAAAAAAAATTAAACAAATAAAAAAAAGAATGAATAAAAAGACATATACAATGAATAACTTACCATGGGATGAAATGTATGCCCCCCTTCACAATGCCCATATGTAAAACAATGTTTTTCAGTTGTTTTCCTTACAACTCTTCTTCTTTTCAAGCCCCTAAACTCATAGAAAGCGTAATAAAATTTCCCATCAGTACCGACCAGTGCCTCCCATGCAACCCTTAAGCTAGCAACCGCCCTTTCACTCTCTTTAGGTGTTGACATTGGTATTTCCTATATTAATTACAACAAAATCCACTGAATCAATACAAGTACATTAATATATGAATTATATATTATAATTATGGTACAAATATCAATTTTTGTCATAGACTTATTAAAGTTTTATAACAGTAATCAACAAAGCAAAACCATACATTTTTTCCACATAAGTTCCAAAGCTTCACTATAAACAAGTAATAAAATCAAACAATAAAAGAGAACTACACCAAGACAAATTGTATAATAATTAAACGAAATCGAGTAGACATGATCATACTTATATATTTCCTAGGGAAAAAATTGTGTCCCCAAATGAAACATGGTTTAAGGGTTAGCGGTCCAATCTCGGTATTTTAAAAAAAGTACAAATTAATATTAAAAATTTGTAACCTTCAAAGTACAAAATTAGAGCTATGCATATCAAGAATTGAATTTGAGGAAATCCACACATAGAAAATAGAATAATAAATCATGCAATGAAAAATGAGCATAAAAATATTTTATATTCGTCGCACCTACAACAAAATTGTCGAAACCACTAACCTCTGTCAATCTTTCAACGGACTCTAACTATGTCAAAGTTGACCAAATGAGTGAATTCGGTGACCATTAAACCATTTTTAGATGGGTAGTAGGTATTCACTCTTTTGGTCGATAGATCGACTAACATTCCCCTAAGTTCGTCGTAAGGTCAATGATGCTATATTTTCTTCATAATTTTGATGTTATCGGGGCGCCCAGGAAAAAAAAAAGTTTAAAATTTGAATAATTTGTGACGAAATGATTGAATTTATCCTTATCGTCGAAAGTTTTTGTCGAATTAAAGCCTCATATGTAATAGTGTCACCACATCTAGTGTGGAGTGTGGAGATATTAATATTTTGAGTTGTTCTTCCCTTATCTGCATTCCACATGCATAATGCATAATGCAAAATGCAGAGTCTTGTTTATCTTTCTTCCAATGCCCAAGTTCCCATATTCCTACATCATTGCATATTGTGCAGTGTGCAAAGTCGATTTTTGAGTTGTTTTTCCTTTATCTGAATTTCCACATTTATACATTCCACATGTGAAATGGATAATGCAGTCTTGCTTCTCTTTCTCCTCTTGTTTCTCTTTCTCTTTCTTTGCATTATTGAATTCTCGCATCATCACATCATTGCCTTAAACCATTTTTTTCTCCCCTAACACCCGATATGAGGTTTCCATGTATGATTCATGAATTTTCATACAATCCTCCTTTATCTTGTCTAAAGTGATGTTTTCCTTGGTGACCTCTAAGTATGAGATTCATAGCTTACTCCCTCATTAGCTAATATATATGTAAGAGGGTTAGCTTTGTCTCTAACACGGAAAGGGATAATCATTGGAATTTGATTACTAGAGTGGAATTTGGACTCCCATCCAATGGTCAGTCACCAATTTCTTGTCAGTTTTTCTAGTTTGGTGCCATTCAATAAGCACTTAAGGGAATTCACCAGAATAAGTGAGTTTCCTTCCACGATCAACCTCTGATATTTCTGAGCAATGGAAATGTGAAGTCCAATTTCCAATGCCTCTAGTTCAATTGCATTATTTGTGTTACTTCCGTTACTTCCAAGGAACCTCACAAACACTCTTAGAATGTTACCCAAGTAGTCTTTAAAGACTCCTCCTACTCTCGCTCTCCCAAGGTTTCCCTTTGATTCTCTATCAAAATTGAGTTTGATGAAACTTGTAGAGGTGGAGACCAAGACTCTAGAGATCAGGCTCGAGGGGAGGAAGGTGATGATATGTTCCCATGTCCTTTATATTTACGCCCCATATAACAAGAATTATCTTCTCTTGAGGTTCACATATGTTGATTTCCTCTAACCAAGTTAAGGATTGAACTGTTTCTTTTAGATGTTGACTTAGTTCCTTCCATACATCCTCCACTCCCCTTTTTGTACATTTTAAAATCTATTTATTCCTTTCTTTCCAAATTCCCCATAGGAGAATTACGAATAGGTGTTAGACTTTGTTTAGGGTAAAATTATCAAAGGGGAAGGGTATCCAATATCTCTTGGTGTCTAAGATGTCATTCCTCCTATAGTCAGTTTGCTTGAAGGTTATTGTTTTATATCTTTTACCACTTGGGTGAGAAAAACAAGACAATTTGAGTGATACTTAGGTTGAGATAGCGCCACAATTAATTTGTTAGAAGGTTAGTATTGGACCATATAAAAAATCTTCCAAGCATAAGAAGGAAATAAGAATAATATGAGGGGAATGAGGATGAAATATAACAATAAGAATGAAACAAGGATGAAATGTTATACCAATGGATAGACCATATATACAACATTGCAGAGGATTTAGTGAGTAAGTGAGCTCCCTTCCTCCTCCTTGGGATGGGTTCTTTTGTGTCCCTTTATGACCTTTTTCTCTCAATGAATAGACAATAAGGTGTACAAATCTCTCCAAAGGGGAGGTTTAGTAGACAAAGATTTGGAGATTACAGATGTATGAATGAGATGTGGAAAAGAGGCTTCTCTAAAATCATGCACACAAAATAACTTTTCTTGTGCTTCTGTTCTTTTTGTGCATGCTCATGGCTTCCTTTTATAAGCCTCAAACCAAGCTTAGTAAAGACTGGTTCCGAATGGGAAAGGGAATGCCAAAGGGAATGCCACTTGGGTGTAGCTTCACATGCATGAGTGGACATGAAACCACCCATAGTACCAATCTTGAATGCTAATGGGATCAAGTCCTTTTGATAATTCAATTAGAAATTACTCTTGATGGGATGTTTTGTCATTAATGTGTCAAATGTGGGTGAAACCTCACTTCTATTCAATCCACATGAATTTTGAAGGAAAAGGTCGTGTAGGAGTGTGAGATCATGTAGAAGCCACATTGTTAAGTCACACAAATAATTGAAAAACCCACTTTGTATAGTTTTATGCTCTACTGAAGATGGTGTAATAATGCCATGAGTATGAATTTTTGTGTATTGAACCGATGATCAGTATGGTGATCGCCTGCATAGCTTTGTGAGTGATTTTTAGGTGCTAATAGATGCCCCTTGATGTGTGAGGTTAGGAACAGACGTATAGACAAAATACATCATTGTTTCTCTTGCTTTGTGCATTGATTCTTTGTTGTATGGAGAGAAAAAAGGTTTGAAGGAATAAAGACTGCCCATGGAGGAAGAAGGAGAGATCCACCTGCAGACATATAATCCTTCCTAAAAAATGAACATGTTTTATACAAATGTGGTGGGCATGCCCCATGTTCATGCCATAAACAAATATTATTACAATAGTGAACAAAATATTGACAACTTTTGCTCGATCATCAAAAGCATGAAGACATGGACGATCTTGTAACTTAAAAATTGATGAAGTAGATATCTGCAGCACCCTCAGGGGCGTTGATAATAGAAAATGATGATTTAGGAGGATAACACATCATGGATATTAAAGTGAACACTTGGAGAGTGTATTTGTCCTTGAAGACATTGATGGACCGTCAAACCCAGGAGTCTTTGACTAGGATTGAAAACTGCAACTGTCGCAAAGTAAGACCCATCTTGATGTATATATGTGTCGATGTCGAACATTGGGGGGGGAAACAAAAGTGGAGAGAAGTGATGACTCTCTCTATCTCATTTAGGGCTCACCATTTATATGGTAATGTGAACTAAGATACTGCAACGTTCTTGGAAACTGATGTTGAGGTCGACAGGAATGGAGCCGCGACCACAAAGGGAAAATTGCCCCTTGAAATAAATTGACAAATATGGTACCAGACATTGACTTGGGAAGAGTGATGTGTGGTTGATAAATATCGATGAGGTATATGGTAAATGAGACTCAATACTTCCCTTGTTTGAAGCATAATTGACGACTGATAGTGGTAGCAATCAAATATTCAATTGGACAAAAAGTGATCTAAAGTCATGGAGAAAATCAGATACAAGCAAGGTATTATCAAATTGTAAATGAGGGTGACGAGGCTACAAAAAGTTGGTAGTTATGGTTGACAACTCGAGGATCATAATGAAGGGTACCTGGATACTATAGGTGTGGCTAATAAAATGGATGTGTGCAAATAGAGTGTCTTTGTGTGAATGCTCCAACTAAGGGTGATTGAGACTACCGCTAAGTAAAAAAATGGTGCTATTAGGTGTGATGGCCTAAGTCTATTTGTTTCTTATAAATCAAAGATGCATTGTACAATTACCAAATGAATGAAAAAATAATTGGGTTTAATGTGCAAACACAGAGATGGGTTCCCTAGTGATCAAATTACTCAGCTTAGTGATAACAAATGGGGGGTGGGGGGCCAAGGTTGAGTCTTTGTGGGGGTGGGTATGTTGTAACCATTTTTTATCATAATTTATGTTCCTTAAATTTAGTCATTTTAGTTTGGGCAAGTGACAAATGAGATTTGTAGTTTTGATTTTTTTTTTTGAAAATATTTAATTTAAATAAAAACATTATAAATTATGAATTGGTTTAGGATTGGGTCATATTTCATTTAATTATCACCTCCTAATCAATGGTTGTAATCTATTTTGCAGGATAAATCAATGGTCTAATCTAGATTATGGATACAAATTTAAATGATGAATAATAGGTTTGAAGTTACATTCGAAGGATTAGACGATTTATGTTTGACATATCAGATGGTTGTAATGCATTTCATATTGAAAGTTGCTCGAAATATAATAGTTTATATGCATCCAAAGTCATCGAGTGGTATGTATACTTTTTATCTGACGACTAGATTTAACTTCAGAGTATGCCATGCTCGTAAGAAAAGTAGTTTTGATTGTACAAAAGTTCAGATAGTTCGAGTTGAAATGAACTTATGGTCGTTAATCAATTCGGATTTCAAGTTGCATGAAGTATAAAACCTAGTTGCACTTTTGAAAAATATAACTATGGATATGAAAAGGATATGGAAGACAACGATCATTTTGGATTTAAACATACTCGAGTTTTAACACTTTTTCACCACCTGAATAATCCAACAATTTGCATATTTTTAATCTAATGGTGGAAAACTAGTTTCAAGCTGGGAATAATTTGAGGTGTAATGGGATCTAGTTATCCAAAATTTCCCATCATCCCATTTAACTGCTTAACATATCGTGATTTGATTTGTTGTTTTGTTTTTATTTATTACCATTAATGTGATGCAATCTTCTAGGATACGTTCAGATTAACACATTAATTCTCACATGTGTGTGCAGAATTCGTCGACTTATTATATGAAATCATAAAGAAATTTATTATTTTCCTTTACATTTTTGTAAGCCAAAGCATTTGAGGTGCTCATTGATAACCAGGAATAGACTCAGGTGAGTTGGTTTTCGAAACCAATAAGTGCATTTGTCTACCTCATCATTCTAAGAAAACTTACTCTCCTTTATTTTAAAAAATGACTCCTCATGGGAAAACGATCTCTACAGATAAGTCTGGAAGTGGTTCAAAGGATTCTGAGTATGTTGTTGATTTGTTCTGGGATATTTTTGAACCTCATTCAAATTAGGGAATTATATTGAAAGAACAACAATTAGTTCATAATCAAACCCTAGGCAAAAATGATTTCTTCCCTAGTTGGTTAAGTATTTTAACCATTTATGTTATACCCCAGACATTTCATGAACCATACTTGGTTGAAACCTTTTCCAAGTTGTATAACCCATACAGTCGATCCATAATGTATGTTGATGGTACTATAGTTATTTTAAGTATTACACTAGAGTCTATCTCTTCTATGCTCTTATTACCTACCCCTCCGAGAGTAATTGATGAGGAAGATTTAGTTGCCAAGGTTAATAATTGGGCACTTGGGGAGAAAAGGGAAGCTATAGGTCATTTCAAGTTGGATGAAAATTTAATTCCCAAATTCTTTCCCATATCCTATGTATTGTTTTCCTCAATTTATTAGCAGGCAATCTCAATATTGTCACTCATTTTAGGAAATGATGATGACTTTCATGTTGAAGAACTCATGCTTTTTTTAATGAATGATATGATAAATCCATCTAGTTCATCTCCCAATGAATATAATTTTGCATATTTTATAGCACAAGCCATTCACAAACAACTATGTTCATTTCATGACTTTAAAACCTTTAGTTATCCATCACATTTGATATATACGTTTTTATTCTTCCAAGTTGACTCTTTTTCACATCTTGCCCTTATGAAGCAAGGTGAGCATGGAAAAGCTTTGTTATTCATTGAATGGACCGCTATTTTTTCAGTGGCAACATTCAATGGAAATTATATGCAATTTTCCAACCAATTTTGTTACATGTATATACTATCATTATTGGAAAACAACCTTCATGAATACCTAAAGAATATCAAAAATTTCTCTGGTTAAGTCCCGAAACAAGTATCGATGATTGGTATTGGTATAAATATTATACTATCATTCATGTATATGGTTGTGAGCTTGAGCCTTACCATTTTCCTATGTACATATCACCTCATATTTTTTCCTTGGAGTATATTCATCAAAAACTTTCAATTGACCAGTTGCATTTCATATCCAAAAATTAGAAGTCTTCCTTTATTTTACCTTATTAGGTCTTCTTTTTTATTGTAAAACATGGGTCTGCCATGAATGTTATTTATAAAAGTATTTCTTTTATAAATTTGAGGAAGGGAAATGTTTAGAAGTATGACCCTAATCATTTAGTCTCTAAGAAACACATGGCTATGAGTTTTACACCATATATTCATTGGTATAACCTTGATATTGTGAAAACAACTAACAAGAATTCTTGGGAAGAGGTGCACTCTTTATTAAGATTACAGGTGGACAGTACTAGTTCCAAAGTAGAGCACATATTGAGGATAGACCAAACAATGGCACATGTTCCAACTGTTGCAAACCTGGATTGTGGTGTGATTGAATCAAGTCAAATACCCAGTACCTTTGAGAAAACAAGTAATGTTGCATCTTCTTTAGCTAGAGAAACTTCAGTAGGACAACATAATAAGAATATGAAAAGAGTATCAGAAGGATTAGAAAAGCTTGAAGTAAAAAGAATAAAGATCCAAAATGATGTTGCACAGTCCGATGATGTTGTTCATACTTCATTTAAGGAGTATGCACAAGAATATTTTTCCGAGCAGGTTGACTCTTTACTAGAGGAGTCATAGATGAAGAAATCAAGTGAGATTGTGTTACTTCTCATGTCTATTCCTTTTCTAGTGGCATCTCATGTGATTACTGAAGGACAAACTAAGACATCCACAAAGTCTCAACCATGAACAATGATAAAGTTTCCCATAACCAACAATGAAGACACCCAATTGTTGAATTTGGGTCAAGGAACCAAATTAGATTCAAAATATTTTGCAGCTCTCAGATTCTTGGCATCAACTGACAGAGAAAAGAACAAATTCAATTTATTAGTACTGCAACCTGATACTATAAAGGTGTTAGAGAACTATGAATACAAAACCACATCTTTAGAGGTAGATTTAAACCAATTTAATGTTGTAAACATGGTATAATGGTGATCTAGGTGGACATCGATGGCCACCCACCTATTCCACTACCTTAGAACATGATTTCCATATTGGAAATTTTCTACGGTTTTTTTCGGGGGTCCTGAACTTCTAGGGCCATTTTGAGGCCCTAAACAACGTTTTTTTGGCATGCCAACATTCGGTATATATTAAAAGAAATATAATGGGTCATTCAAAATTTTTACTTCTTAGATAAACCTTTTTGATGGGATACTGAGTGCCCCAAATAGAGATTGTATGAAAAATTTACACCCCTGAGAAGTTGACGTATCAATTAACCACATCGGGGCCCACAAATATTTTAATATTTCATCTTTTGGGTTAGGGTTTTGGATGTTTATGATTTTCTCATTGACACTTTATGTTAAAAGGTTATTTGGCATCACTGTAATCACTTCTTGTAAATGCACATAGCCATCATATCTTTTCTTAGAGATAAGCTACCACCATTCTAGCGAGTTCATTTCACTCTACAATTTTATAGTTCCTACATATTTCATTCATTAATAGAAATTTGTATCTTTGTGTTTCTATCATATTTTTGTGTTTCATTTCATTCCCTCATAAATCCATATCAGTGGTATCAGAGCAATCTTCTCTTTATTTTCAATTGTCACATGCAAATCTATGTGACTAATTTCAGATCTGAAAATTACTTCCTAGTGATCAAACAATAAATCCTAGATGTTGTCACTAAACAATTTTACACTGAAATTATTAACTGGAAATTATGGCAGCAGAAACAATCAATATTAGAGATGAATCATCAATGCACATGAGATACAAGATTTATGCTTTTTAACTTTGTTAAATTCATAAATTCTGATGACAAAACCAGCCCTCCCAGTTGACACAAATGACACAAAAATTCACCAAAACTTGAGGACAACCTTGTCCTCTAAAAACCAAAAATTAACAACAAACCTTAGCAAAAATCCTGGGAAAATTCCAATATGAAAATATGTTGTAGCTACCACCTATACGGCCTGTTGAAGCCAGCCACACTCTTCTCCTCCTCACATGTGTGACCTCCCTTTGTTGAAAAAAAAACCTTCCTTGGCTTAAAACATAAACAAAAATTTTCCAAGAAAATATGGGCCAGATTGCCACAATTGCAAAATTTTCCTTGTTGAAATTTTTGAGATCCTAGCACAAGGGCACTCTCACTATTGCTAACTCCATAATGGCACAATGAGATTTTGACAAATCTCATT
>JASDQU010306251.1:56461-67385 GCA_032191745.1 Picea mariana
CATCCTAACTTATAAATAAAAACATAAAAATATCATATCATAAAAAATGTTATTTCTATACACTTCAAACTAATGTATGTAATAAACTTCTCTTTTAATTTAATCCTTTAAAACTATCATGGTTTATTAACGCACTAGCTTTTAGCTAACTTTGCTTTAGTTACCCTTTTTTGTTAAAATAAAACAAAAGCATTGCCTTTCTATTTTTTATTTGTTTGCATTTCCTTTATTAATTTGATTTTTTAACTCAAATGTATAAAGTATTAAATTGTAAATAGCATAAAGATCATAAATTAAATAATTAAATATTATTAAAAGGGAAAATTATAAGGTAAAGGAATCCACGCTTGGATTGTTGGTTAGGGGAAAATTGCCCTAGAGTTCAATGCGCTTTCTTGTTCGGGGCTTTAATCCTAGGGTAACATTCTCGTCTATTCTCGCCTAGGCCCACGAGAGGTTGAAAATGTTTATGTTGAAGACTCTCTAGTCTCTTGACATCAACATATTTTTGGCGACCATACTGGGGAGAATTGTTCAATGGTTCGTTCCTAGTTTTTGTTTTAATTCTTTCAGTTTTACTTTTCCTAGACCTCGATGTCTCAACCGACTAGAAGCATGTTTGGTGGTTGTAACCTTGTGGTTTCAACTACTAACCCTAGGAAGGTCATTCGCAAGTATGGCATGTTTGAGTTTGAAGAATACCTAAATAATTCCCCTTGGTTTGTACCCACTCCCTTGAAGTTCTCTCACCCAATGGACCTTCTACCTCACAGATTCAAGAATCATTTTCCTCTCTTCCATGGCGATGGAATTGTTACGGAGATTGAACATCTTCGTGCATTTTCGAATTCTTGCGCCATTCTTGGAGTAAATAATAATGATAGTTGTATGTTGATGTTTATGAATTCCCTTCAAGGCGATGTTGCCTCCTTATTTGTCAGCCTTCCTGATGGATGCATCTCTACCTAGTTTGAACTTTCTCACTGGTTTACTTCTACCTTTGGGCATTTGGATAATCCTTACGAGCATCTTAAGATATTTAATTAGTTAACTATGAAGGATAATGACAACATTCTTACTTTTAATCTTCATTTTATCAAGTTATACAATTTAATTCCTACTCCCATTCGCCCTACCAACTTGGTTGCCCTATTACATTACTACGAACTTCTACCTCCTCTTTACTGATGGTGGTTAGAGGAAAAGAAAGTTCAAAACCTGGAGCTAGCCCTATCCACTTGCCTCGACTTCGAAGAGAAAATCCGTAGAACAGGTTACTCCTTTGGCATTTATGATTCACACAAGGATTTGTCTTCTTTAATTCTTGTCATTAAGAGCTTACAAGATCACATGTTCTTTCTCGAATCTCAATCTTCAAATCATGTCAGCACTGTATCTCGGGAGCCCTCTCTCTTAGGGCCTAATTATAATGAATCAAATACTTGTGCTCAAGAGCTTGGATGTGAAGAAGATTATGATTATATCATGATGCTTGATGATCAATCTATCTCTCACATCTCAAACATCACCCTTCGTGACCCTCATGAAAAAACTCAATCCCAAAGTCATCTTTCATGTCGACCCCTTTATTCACACGCATGTGATGGCGAATTTGATTATACAGATAAAGAAATTGAGGTTGATCATGTCGAACCAATTTATGATGCGTTTTTATTTGTTGATGATGCTAATGAGTGGTCAAATGATGTAGACCAGCATGACCTTAATGATACAACAGAGGAGTTCTCTTTTGAAGATTATGATGAGTTCAACCAAGATCTTAACTTGTATAAAATTGTTGCTAATCCTTTGTTTCAATCAAGAGAGGTTAAATAACTTGACAGCATCGAGCATGTCCCTCCTAGGTGCACTATTTATTTTAATGATAGTGAATGTTGTAGGGACATTCTTATGTTTTTTAATCCATGTTATGAATCTTCTTTGTATCATGACGACCCTGTTCCTAATATAAATGTCCATAAAGATGATACTAATTTGTTGGTTGAATTCACAGATCATCCCTTTAAAGTACAAACCCTAAACCCTAAATATAATTGAATCAATACCTTCATCATTACTAGAAAAGCATCTGTTGGTTGGCATGTCTTGAAGGTTGGCAGTCGTTTCTTTTGGATATTAATTAATTGTATCTCCTCACAGTATGAACCGTACATATCTGTTGGTTGGGATTTTGGCAGTCCCTCTATGGACAAATTTGTCAAACTCATAAGACCCGCATGCAAAGTAGGTGACACATTCTTTTACGCTAAATTTCATCCGACCTGAGTCCAAGCTAATGGTTTCTTTCCTCTGTAAATAAATAAACAAAATAATAATAATAATAATAATTCGGGAAGGGCTAGATTAGTTTTGGGTTGAGTTCGCATTTACTTAGTTTTTTTTTTCTCGCTTTTATTTCTTTCGCTTTCTTTTTCTTTTTGCCCTTTTTTTATGGTCAGAAGTGATGGAGCAATGATTGATGATATTAAAAGGTAGAATATCTGTATATTTTTAATTTATTGACCAAATGTGTTTTGGTGGACAACAGACTTGCAGGTGAACCAAATTGCCTTCCTTTGTCATAATCCCTCACTTGTCCCCATGCCCTTGCTACACGAGACACCCTCGCTCGTCACGTTTGTCAGTCCTATCCCCTTCTCCTTCTTTCCCTTTCTTCGTCCCCTTCATTTTGAGATGCCTCTAGCATACACATTGTGGACGCTCAGTGTTTTGGGTCTTTCCCTCAACGCACATCCATGATAGTTTTCTAGCCTTGTAATCATTTTTGTCAATATCTAAAGAGTCTTCCCTTTGGGTTATACAACAGGACCAAACCCCCTCATACTTACTACTTTCCATGAGTTATTCTATGAAGTCCCGATCCATGAATCCCTTGACCTCCATCGTGTCTCCCCCTGTTGTATAACCTGGTCCACCTAACCCTATCAGCCTCTTCTTGTCCCACATTGACTCATCCTCAGTCCTGCAATTACCATTCTCTTTCCCTTCCTTCAGAGAATCTAGGATCGTAAGTTTATTGTTTCAAGTTGCACGCCACTGTAAGAGACATGCACCTGTTGGTTGGCAATTGTTGATGATGATTTTTGTCAACAGTACTTGGCCGAAAAAGTGTTGCCATGCTTCCCCTCTCATTTCTCAATTGCTTGTGCAAAGTCTTGTGCGCTCCTGAGAGTTGCTGCTACACATTCAAGGAAGTTGACTTTGGGATATCTTATCATTCAGAAGTATTTTATGATTATGGAAAAGTATTGACGATGATCATTGGTCGATATATAGGTTACAGTTCACTTGGATGAAGGTTGGTTTTCATGGTGCTTTAACAAGAATGTCATGGTTCCCGATCTATGATTCGAAAGGCTCGTTATCCCATTTCCCACATTTTTAGCCTTGTCATGATTACCTCATAACCTTCAATCCCTTTCTCATGTCTCTCTTTTCCTAAGTATGATTTCATTACCATGCCTTTTGGGTATTGATTTTGGCATTTTTTTTCCTACTACAAACTATATCATATTACTTTATCCCATGCCAATTTTATTATCTAAAATAAAAGATGGATTCTTACTTATCTTTAGATGTGGATTAATATATGAAGCTCTATGGGCCAAATACATACATTGCCTTCGTTTTTTTTTTCTACATAGAGAAATAATGTCACCCTTGAAAGTTTTTGGCTTAAGTCATTTTACGTATTATGGAGATAATTTATGCAAAAATAATAAGGTGCAAGGGATTGGTGATACAGTTCTTATGCTTATATAAGTTTTGTTTGTGCCCCAAGTTGCCCAAATATGCATGCCCTCTCACAATCCACCTTCAAATATTCCTTGACATGCCAACCAATCCACTACACAAGTGAGCATTTTGTTGCACCACGTCAACAACATGATGGTACCTAAAGTATTTGAAATTTTATATTGATGCTTGATAAAAAAATTCAATTGTCACGGGACACGTTCTTGAATTCTTGAATTCAATGACATTGTTTGGGTAGATGAACACATACTTGTAAACTTCCACAAGATAATCAAAGAAAGCATCCATTGGAGAATGGTTCGGCTTCAGGTTTCGATAAACCTATCGATCAAGAGAATGCTTATGGAGCCAATGCCAAAGACCTAAAAAATTGAAAAGTGAGTGGTCTTTAGAATCCCCTCTACGGAGAAGTTTGAGGTCTACTTTGTCATCCCCTCATACTCTGAGTGATGTGATCAGGCGGAATGTGACTGCAGATGCAATGACTGATGATGTCAAGGGTTCTCCATTTATGAATGCAGTAGTCAAAGTTTTTTGTGTGCATACAAAACCAGATTTTTCACTTCCATGGTAGCGAGAGCATCAATTTAGCTCAAATAGCAGTGGGTTTATTATTGAGGGACATAGAGTGCTGACTAATGCCCATTCTGTAGAGCATCATACACAAGTGAAGCTCAAGAAGCAAGGATTAGATACAAATTATTTGGCTATTGTGCTTGCGATTGGTACTGAATGTGATATTGCGATGTTAATTGTAAGCGACAATGAGTTCTGGGAATGAATATCTCCAGTGCAATTTGGAACCCTGCTCACTTTACAGGATGTTGTCTCTATTGTGGATTATCCAATTGGTGGCGGTCCACAATCTCCGTGACTAGTGGAGTTGTATCACGCATTGAGGTTCTTTCATACGTGCATGGAGCCATAGAGCTTTTAGGAGTGCAGATTGATGTGGCTATAAATGTCGGAAATTCTGGGGTCTTACTTTTCAATGACAAGGGCCAGTGTGTGGGAATTGCATTTCAATCACTTAAAGATGAAAATGCAGAAAATATTGGATGTGTTATACCGACTCCTGTTACTACACACTTTATCACGGATTATGAGCACTCGGGAGACTACACAGGATTTCCCATACTTGGAATAGAATGGCAAAAAATGGAGAACCTGATTTGTGTATTGCGGTGGGAATGAAGTCTAACCGAAAAGGTGTTCGTGTAAGAAGAGTAGAACCAACAGCTCCAACAACTAAATTCCTGAGATCATCAAATGTTCTCCTCAGTTTTGATGGAATTGATATTGCTAATGTTGGAACTATCCCTTTCAGGCGTGGTGAGCGTATCGGTTTTAGCTACCTTGTTGCACAGAAGTACACAGGAGAGCACGCCAGAGTCAAAATTCTACGTGATTTTGAGTATCATGAATTTGATATTGAGATTTCTACTCACAAGTACCTGGTCCATGCACATATAAAGAGGAAGCCTCCATCTTATTATATCACAGTCGGAATTGTATTTTCACTTATCTTTGTGCCATGCCTTCGTTCTGAATGCAGTATGGAAAGGATTATGACTACGATGCTCTAGTAAAACTGTTGGACAAGCTATTGCATTTTATGGAAAGAATGGAAGACGAACAGTTGGTGGTGATCTCTCAGACATGGTGGAAAAATGCGAGGCAATTCTTCTTGCTGTGAAAAATCAATTAAATTGTCTGTGTCATGCTACATATAAAATTAAATGGAAAATAATTATAATATGTGAAGAAAACCCAAACGAATGATAAAACAAATTAGTTTTGTGTAAAGTAATATGTTATGGTTAGTTGGAGTTTGGTTATGAAACTGATAACTGAAGGAACGGTCCACCCAATGCCATAAAGGGAGCAGCGCACAATCTACCAAATGGGGGAGTTTTTTTTCTCGACAGAAATTTCTAAAGGAGAAAAATTAGAGAAGTAAATTTTTGAGAGAGAAATTTGGTAGAAATTTTCAGAGAGAGGTATGCTTGGAGTGTTGTGAGGACTATTTCAATTCATTCTTTTCTTACATCTTCAGCAGAGATTGACGAAATCGTCGGCAGCAGGGGGTCTTGCGAAGCAACGAAATGAATAAGCGAGGATGAGCTTGTTGGCCTTCACAAGGTAAAGGTTTACTTGTTAGTTGTTGTATTAAGGCTCGATTTTGTTCGGTGCTAATCGGTTTCTATATGCAGGTTTCTTCCTTGCGATTCGCCACCATTTCTCTATTCCACTTCTCGCTCAACTTTCTTTTTCCTTTGCATGCTTGGTCTTTCTATTGTACATTGCATCTAGAAGGGCTAAAGCCCTAGTCTACGCAGAGATTTGCAGATTTTGAAAATTTATGATTTTGTATGGGAAGCTTTTTTAATGAAAATCAATTCTTTCTAACTCTGAAATATCTCTTTGATTTTTCTTTAAAGTCCTCAGTTTTCCTCATCTTTATTTATTTAACACTTTGATTTCAGAATAATAAAAAAAAAAAATAGATAAAATTTTAAAAGGACAAACAAAACGTATTTATTTTGTAAATAATCATGTTTATAAGTTTTATTTACTAGTTGATTATTAAACTTTTGTTTATTTTACTATTTTAGTTTTATTATTTTTTTAATTACATCCTAACTTATAAATAAAAACATAAAAATGTCATATCATAAAAAATGTTATTTCTACACACTTCAAACTAATGTATGTAATAAACTTCTCTTTTAATTTAATCCTTTAAAACTATCATGGTTTATTAACTTGCACTAGTTTTTAGCTAACTTTGCTTTAGTTACCCTTTTTTTGTTAAAATAAAATAAAAACATTGCCTTTCTATTTTTTATTTATTTGCATTTCCTTTATTAATTTGATTTTTTTACTCAAATGTATAAAGTATTAAATTGTAAATAACATAAAGATCATAAACTAAATAATTAAATATTATTAAAAGGGAAAATTATAGCCCTCAGGGGTGTAGACTGATTGGCAAGTGCCGTGTAAATGGAAGGAAATATGTAAAAACAGGTCTCAAGTTTGATTCTCACCCCGATTTATCCGGAGGCGTGATTGCGGGTGATGCGATTCTCCCTAGGGGTTATAAGGCGGTCGACGGGATTCAACCCCGTGTCACGCAAGTACGATACTGTTGTTGTTACTGATTCCCCTAGTTACAAAAAAAAAAAGGAAAATTATAAGGCAAAGAAATCTACATTTGCACTGTTGGTTAGGAGAAAATTGGCCTAGAGTTCAATGCGCTTTCTTGTCTGGGGATTTAAGCCTAGGGTAACATTCTCGTCTCTTCTCGCCTAGCCCCACAAGAAGTTGAAATGTTGATGTTGAAGACTCTCTAGTCTCTTGACGTCAACACCTTCCACCCCCAAATTGATGGACAAACAAAGGTCGTCAATAGGATGATCGTACATATCTTGCGCATGTACAATTCCAATCATCCATGCACATGGGATGAGATCCTTCCTTATGTTCAACACATCTACAACATATCCCTCCATAGCTCAACCGACCACGACCCTTTTGAGGGGGGCCTGGGATTTCAAAAATTGGGCCCCATTGATGTAGCACTGCCCCTTGTGTCCACACAAGCAAAATATTCCCATGCTCAATCTGAGGCTTAAAAATCCATCAAATTCATTGAATGGATTCAATACATCCTCCAACAGTTCCATGATATTTTATAAAAATCCAATGTTAAGTACAAGCAAAGCCATGATCAACACCGGGTTCCACACAGGTTTTAGGTGGGAGAAAAGGTTTTGTTAAATGCAGAAAGAGAACCTTACATGACCCTATCAGAAGTTGCATCCACCTCAATATGGATATTATGCCTTGTGGGAGGCTATGCTTTTGACTTAAGTATTCCCCCCTTCCTTGGCTTGCACCCAATATTCAATGTGGACCTCCTTCGACCATATTTTCCACTACTATTGGACAGATTGGAGGTGGAAAAGCAGTTTCCACCTACATAGCTCAACCTTGACTGCATGGAATAGGAAACCATTGATTGGATCATGGAGATAGAGGTTAAGGGAACTCACCAAGAAAATATCCAACTCTATCGGGTTGTTAAAGCAGTGCAACTACTACACCAAGGAAAGTGGCTCACCAGGAATCGAGTTCAGTAGAAGTTTCCCCATTTGATTAGGGAACTCAAAAAAATGGATAAGATTTCTTCCTAAGGGGAGAGAAATGATCCAGGTGGACATCGGTGTCCACCCAACTATTCCACTAGCCGAGAACATAGTTTCCATCTTGGCAGTTTTCTACGGTTTTTTTCGTGTCCTGATCTTTCAGGGTCGTTTTGAGGCCCTAAACAATGCTTTTTTAGTGTGGAAGTGTCCAAAACATATCCAAGGCATGTATTGGGCCATTTATAATGTGTAATTTTGGGCTAGACATTTCTGATGGGCTGTCAACCGCCCCAAACGAAAATCATATGCAAAAGTTACACCCTCGAGAAGTTGATGTATCAACTAACTGTTGATGTTTTGGTAGCAACGAGAGGTATTCCCTCCTGGAAAAATATTCTTAAAGAAGAAGAAGATTCCAAGAAGTCAAAGGAATACCATTGAACAGTTGAAGAACACCTCGGAAAAGAAGTCAGCCCACAGGAAAATAATAAAGTGGAAATATAATTTCTAGGAAGAGAAATCGACCCACATAAATAATAAAGTAAATATGAATACCCAGAATAAGAAATCGGCCCCATACAGGCACCCAAATTAGTAAAATACAGTGATGGATCATTTCATTTGTACAATCAGACAGTTCTCCTTCTACAATGTGCACTAGGCAGCTAGCAGTTGCAATTGTGGCAATTTTTCTATTTATGGTTTTTGGTTCTCTTGGAGAGTGCGTCCCACTTGGGGAAGGATATTCTTGGTGGTTCTTGGTGATATATCTTGTGCGCTACCTCTAGAAGAGTTGCGCTAAGGTTGTGTGGTTATGTCGAGTTGCTTTGTGCCAGTTGTGAGTTGCAGTTGCAGTTGCCAGTTATGCCAGTTCTGTGGTGCACTATCTTGCTCTAGTAATGTGCCTATCTTGTGCCAGTTCTATGGTGTTTCTCAGTTGTCTACCCTCGCTAGGGTTTGAAAAGAAGAAGAGATAATATTTTTTTATCATGGTTTTTTCATTGTTGGTTTGATCTTACAAATAGAGCTTGTTCATGTTTGTATTGAGATATTAGAAAGATTCTCTCTAAGAAAAGTTGGTTGGGTTTTTCCCTAAGTTTGGGGTTTTCCCGGGATAAATATTTGTGTCTTCTTATGCTTATTTATCTGTTGCTTATATATTTCAAAATATATATATATGGTTATTGAATGTTAAAATAAGATCAAAATGCTATGGTAAATCCAATGCTAACAAAATTTTATGAAAAATCTAACATGGTATCAGAGCAAGTTTCCTTCAGACAGTCTAACCATTGGAAGGAATATCATGAGATTTGCCACATTGTTGAGATCTTCCACTACACATGCAATTTGTCGCTGCACAATTTTATTTGTCAAGCTCATTGAGCACTTATTATAAAGTTGATTGGGACAAACTCTACCACTGATCAACTCATTAGAAGACAAGTTGGATGATGCTACAAATTTCAAAGATCTAGTGCACTTAGAGGAAGCCCAAGAGTTGGAGGTAACAGTGATGATGTCTTCTACAGTATATAACAACTCAAATGGGACATCATCAACTAGACTCCAGGTTTGCATATCAGGTTTGATATTTTATATTGCTACAACTTAAGTAAATGTGGTAACTAAAACAACAGTCTTTAGAGTTATATTACTGCTAAGTACTTTTGGTTAGTAACACTTGAATATTGTTAGTACAATAATCATCATGTAGTAATGATGCACTTATTTACAAAATGAAATTGATCTCTTCTAGGAGATGTTCTTGGTTGTTGATTGTGTCCCAGGCAGTTTATCTTGTTAAATTACATGAAGGTTACCATGGAGATGTTCTTGTTTTTTTTCAGGTAGGTCACTGCGGAATAATGATTGGTAACAACATTGGAGAAGTGTTGTTGTTGTTTTTACTCTTGTTCTCTTTTGTTATGGGCAGGTTACCATGGAGGAATAATTGACCACAAAACTAGAAAAGTGTTGTTATGTTATTGTATTTGTTTTTGGTCCTTGTTCCAGGCAGGTCACAGGTGATAGCTCTGAGAAGGAGCTATAATGACGGTTGCAAGAGGCAACATGGATGGTATCTAGCTGAGACATGGAGCAGACTATCTAGAGAAGAAGTTGTATACATGAAAATATACATACATGTACTGAAGTAGAAGAGGATAAAGTTAGAACCTTCTGGAAAGAAGGATACTTTTGTGGGATACAGAGTGTTCCACATGAAGATTTATTGTGAGGAGAAGTGATCAAAATCTGGACCAGGGGTCAAAATTTAGCTCAAAAATAAAAGTTCTCGGAATTTCCTCAAAACGAACAAGTGTGTATCCCTCATCGTCACGAACCCAACACAACTCATTTGGGTTCAAACGGACGTCGGATGAAAGAGATATCGCGATCTGTTCGAATCGCCAAACTAGTAAAAAAAATTGTGTTGATTGTGTAGTTCGTACAGTCCATACGGATGCTGATGTGGCAGAGGACGTATGATGACATGGCATGTCCATACACTGAGGTGGCAGATGGTGATTTGGCATTCATTCATTGGCCGATTTGGTCGAATCAATTTGTGACACATGGCATTTAATGGGCAAATGGTGTGGTGCCACGTGGCCCAGTCATGGGCTGCCACGTGGCACCGTTGTAATTGGTTGTTAGTTCAAAATGTTATGGAGTCCATGGGGATTGAACCCTGGACCTCCCCCAAGGACCCAACGCTTTAGCAATGGTCGCTCGACCAACATACCACACGGTGTTACTTGTTATGTATATGGTTTTATATTTATTTAAATTGAATTAAAGTTTGAGTTGGGGCGCGTTCGAGCTGGAGCTTAGCCCCAGCCCCCGGTCGCACTCTTTAAACATATGACCACTTGCTACACGGAGAATGCACGCGGAGTTTGGTAATTTTAAATGGATAGCCCCCGGTCGTGTGTATTACCATGTGACCTTGCCTCTTTGCGCGCGGGGGGGGGAATTTTTTTTTTTTTTTTTTA
>JASDQU010306251.1:72389-92936 GCA_032191745.1 Picea mariana
TTCAAGGGGAAATTTTCCCTTTGTGGTCGCGGCTCCATTCCTGTTGACCTCAACATCAGTTTCCAGGAATGTTGCAGTATCTTAGTTCACATTACCATATAAATGGTGAGCCCTAAATGAGATAGAGAGAGTCATCACTTCTCTCCACTTTTGTTTCCCCCCCAATGTTCGACATTGACACATATATACATCAAGATGGGTCTTACTTTGCGACAGTTGCAGTTTTCAATCCTATTCGAAGACTCCTGGGTTTGACGAGCCATCAATGTCTTCAAGGACGAATACACTCTCCAAGTGTTCACTTTAATATTCATGATGTGTTCTCCTCCTAAATCATCATTTTCTATTATCGACGCCCCTGAGGGTGCTGTAGATATCTACTTCATCAATTTTTAAGTTACATGATCGTCCATGTCTTCATGCTTCTGATGATCGAGCAAAAGTTGTCAATATTTTGTTCACTATTGTAATAATATTTGTTTATGGAATGAACATGGGGCATGCCCACCACATTTGTATAAAACATGTTCATTTTTTAGGAAGGATTATATGTCTGCAGGTGGATCTCTCCTTCTTCCTCCATGGGCAATCTTTATTCCTTCAAACCTTTTTTCTCTCCCTACAACAAAGAATCAATGCACAAAGCAAGAGAAACAATGATGTATTTTGTCTATACGTCTGCTCCTAACCTCACACATCAAGGGGCATATATTAGCACCTAAAAATCACTCACAAAGCTATGCAGGCGATCACCATATGGATCATCGATTCAATACACAAAAATGCATACTCATGGCATTATTACACCATCTTCAGCAGAGCATAAAACTATACAAAGTGGGTTTTTCAATTATTTGTGTGACTTAACAATGTGGGTTCTACATGATCTCACACTCTTGCATGATCTTTTTCTTCAAAATTCATGCGGATTGAATAGAAGTGAGGTTTCACCCACATTTGACGCATTAATGACAAAACATCCCATCAAGAGTAATTTCTAATTTAATTATCAAAAGGACTTGATCCCATTAGCATTCAAGATTGGTACTATGGGTGGTTTCATGTCCACTCATGCATGTGAAGCTACACCCAAGTGGAATTCCCTTTCCCATTGGGAACTGGTCTTTACTAAGCTTGGTTTGAGGCCTCTAAAAGGAAGCCATGAGCATGCACAAAAAGAACAGAAGCACAAGCAAAGTTATTTTTTGTGCATGATTTTAGAGAAGCCTCTTTTTCACATCTCATTCATACATCTATAATCTCAAAATCTTTGTGTACTAAACCTCCCCTTTGGAGATATTTGTACACCTTATTGTCTATTCATTGAGAGAAAAAGGTCATAAAGGGACACAAAAGAACCCATCCCAAGGAGGAGGAAGGGAGCTCACTTACTCACTAAATCCTCTGCAATGTTGTATATATGGTCTATCCATTGGTATAACATTTCATCCTTGTTTCATTCTTATTGTTATATTTCATCCTCATTCCCCTCATATTATTCTTATTTCCTTCTTATGCTTGGATGATTTTTTATATGGTCCAATACTAACCTTCTAACAAATTAATTGTGGCGCTATCTCAACCTAAGTATCACTCAAATTGTCTTGTTTTTCTCACCCAAGTGGTAAAAGATATAAAACAATAACCTTCAAGCAAACTGACTATAGGAGGAATGACATCTCAGACACCAAGAGATATTGGATACCCTTCCCCTTTGAGAACTTGACCCTAAACAAAGTCTAACACCTATTCGTAATTCTCCTATGGGGAATTTGGAAAGAAAGGAATAAATAGATTTTAAAATGTACAAAAAGGGGAGTGGAGGATGTATGGAAGGAACTAAGTCAACATCTAAAAGAAATAGTTCAATCCTCAACTTGGTTAGAGGAAATCAACATATGTGAACCTCAAGAGAAGATAATTCTTGTTATATGGGGCGCAAATATAAAGGACATGGGAACATATCATCACCTTCCTCCCCTCGAGCTTGATCTCCAGAGTCTTGGTCTCCACCTCTACAAGTTTCATCAAACTCAATTTTGATAGAGCATCAAAGGGAAACATTGGGAGAGAGAGAGTAGGAGGAGTCTTTAGAGACTACTTGGGTAACATTCTAAGAGTGTTTGTGAGGTTCCTTGGAAGTAACGGAAGTAACACAAATAATGCAATTGAACTAGAGGCATTGGAAATTGGACGTCACATTTCCATTGCTAAGAAATATCAAAGGTTGATCGTGGAAGGAAACTCACTTATCCTGGTGAATTCCCTTAAGTGCTTATTGAATGGCACCAAACTACAAAAAATGACAAGAAATTGGTGACTGACCATTGGATGGGAGTCCAAATTCCACTCTAGTAATCAAATTCTAGTGATGATCCCTTTCCGTGTTAGAGACAAAGCTAACCCTCTTACATATAGATTAGCTAATGAGGGAGTAAGCTATGAATCTCATACTTAGAGGTCACCAAGGAAAACATCACTTTAGACAAGATAAAGGAGGATTGTATGAACATTCATGAATCATACATGGAAACCTCATATCGGGTGTTAGGGGAGAAAAAAATGGTTTAAGGCAATGATGTGATGATGCGAGAATTCAACAATGCAAAGAAAGAGAAAGAGAAACAAGAGGAGAAAGAGAAGCAAGACTACATTATCCATTTCACATGTGGAATGTATAAATGTGGAAATTCAGATAAAGGAAAAACAACTCAAAACTCGACTTTGCACACTGCACAATATGCAATGATGCAGGAATATGGGAACTTGGGCATTGGAAGAAAGATAAACAAGACTCTGCATTTTGCATTATGCATGTGGAATGCAAATTAGGGAAGAACAACTCAAAATATTAATATCTCCACACTCCACACTAGATGTGGTGACACTATTACATATGAGGTTTTAATTCGACAAAAACTTTCGACGATAAGTATAAATTCAATCATTTCGTCGCAAATTATTCAAATTTTAATCTTTTTTTTTCCTGGGCGCCCCGATAACATCAAAATTATGACGAAAATATAGCATCGTTGATCTTATGACAAACTTAGGGGAATGTTAGTCGATCTATTGACCAAAAGAGTGGATGCCTACTACCCATTTAAAAATGGTTTAATGGTCACCGAATTCACTCATTTGGTCAACTTTGACATAGTCAGAGTTCGTTGAAAGATCGACAAAGATTAGTGGTTTCGACAATTTTGTTGTAGGTGCAATGATTATAAAATATTTTTATGCTCATTTTTCATTGCATGATTTATTAGTCTATTTTCTATGTGTGGATTTCCTCAAATTCAATTCTTGATATGCATAGCTCTAATTTTTTACTTTGAAGGTTACAAATTTTTAATATTAAATTGTACTTTTTTTTAAAATACCGAGATTGGATCGCTAACCCTTAAACCATGTTTCATTTGGGGACACAAATTTTTCCCTAGGAAATATATAAGTATGAACATGTCTACTCGATTTCGTTTAATTATTATACAATTTGTCTTGGTGTAGTTCTCTTTTATTGTTTGATTTTATTACTTGTTTATAGTGAAGCTTTGGAACTTATGTGGAAAAGATGTATGGTTTTGATTTGTTGATTACTGTTATAAAACTTTAATAAATCTATGACAAAAATTGATTTTTGTACCATAATTATAATATATAATTCATATATTAATGTACTTATATTGATTTAGTGGATTTTGTTGTAATTAATATAGGAAATACCAATGTCAACACCTGAAGAGAGTGAAAGGGCGGTTGCTAGTTTAAGGGTTGCATGGGAGGCACTGGTCGGTACTGATGGGAAATTTTATTACTCTTTCTATGAGTTTAGGGGCTTGAAAAGAAGAAGAGTTGTAAGGAAAACAACTGAAAAAACATTGTTTTACATATGGACATTGTGAAGGGGGGCATACATTTCATCCCATGGTAAGTTATTCATTGTATATGTCTTTTTATTCATTCTTTTTTTTAATTGTTTAAAGTTTTTTTTATATAAACTAATGTTATTGATTGTTTGTAATTGTAAAGATAAATCCTCCTAGGTGTTTGTCGTTGGATAAATATTTTCCAAGTAGTAGTAGAAATACTATTGTATAAGATGTGGAAGACAATATGAATATTGAATATCACGTCAATCCTATGGAAGAAGATGACACCAATAATATTGTTGAGCCAGATGATGGGACAAATAGATTGATCCATGACATATTTTCTCCTATCGATGAGGAAAACAATGATGACATTTATGATGTACCTATGCTTGAGAAGGAATAACAACCCCTTTATGAAGGCTCAAAAACAAATATTCTCTCTGCTATAATGTTGTTGGTGAACTTGAAGGTATTGAATGGTTTGTCAAACACTTGTCTCACATGGATCCTAAGGTAGGTAATATAATTTGTCACAAATTATACGTAAAGATCGACTTTATTTTTCTCTATTTGTAGTGTCAATTAATGTGTAAATTAAGGATGCAATATTTTTTATTACTATTATTTACATTAACTAGTTTGTTTTTATGTTGTAGATTATTAGGTGAATTTTTCTTACCATCGTCAAATAATTTACCTTGCACATACTGAGAGATGTGTGTCATTATGAAAGATATTGGAATGGAGTATCAGGCTATTGATGCATGTTCGAATGATCATATTATATATTATGGAAAGTACACATCAGAAATGAAATGCCCACAATGTCAAATCAATAGATATCGAACTGATCAAGTAACTAAAAAGGTGCCTCACAAGGTTCTTTGACATATTAAGATAATTCCACACTTGCAATGATTATTTAGGTGCCAAAGCATTGCACAATTTATGGATTACCATGCATGACAAAAAAGTGAAGATGGTGTTCTTCGAATGCCTGTGGATGGTTCTGCATTTAGGAACATCAAAGAAATATGGAATTTTTTTAAAGAATAACTTTGTAATGTTAGGCTTTCATTGGCAGCTGATGGTGTCAATCCATTTGGTGAGATCATGTCTATTTACTTAGTGTGGTTTTATGAGGAAAATATCTAAGGCAATGGGTAAACCACAATAGATAGAACAACACCCATAAATCAACTCTAAACTCAAGTATGCTAGATAAATAGAAATGCTAACAAGAGAAGGCTAACATCCTACCTCATCCAGATGTCCAAAGAAGACCGCGATTGAGCTCACAATTGAAGGGTTGATTCCTACAACTTGTCCTCAACAATCAAGATATACAATCATATCGAAATTATATACAAAGTTAGCATATAAACTAGCATAATCCATTAACATGTATAACAAATATGCCCATGGAAAGTAATGTAAATATTTGCAACATATAATTGGATGAGAAAAGATTATTTCTCTGAATGTAATCAATAGAAGTACATAGGTGACAAACTTATGTAACGACACATATCGGAACCAAGAAACCAAGTCCCTCCAGTTGGGCCTTCGCCACTTCAATCCTCTACAAAGGCAAGCTCACAAGTAGTAGGAGCAATTAAGTTTCTCCTTCTCAAGATAGGAAGAACTTGGGGGATGAACACACGAAGTTCATACTTTCAAGGACAAAGGGATGCAGACTCAATATGAAGTGAAATATCTCCAAAGTGTCTTTGCTCTCAATGATGCGTGTCTTCAAGGATTGTATATGGCTCAATTTATAGCCTCCAAATGGAATTCAAGGGTTGGGTCAGAGCGTTTCCAATATATGGAAGGTCAAGCATCATGGATCTTGTGACATGGCGTGGAAACCCAACACATTTTTAATTTTTGAGCACAAAACCCGATGTATGTGGGATGTAATGGAGCAACTTGCATATACGCGAGCTATCTAACTGTGGCCCGCGTATATGTGCAAAACTTTGAATTTTTTACTTTGGAGTGAGCAAAATGGGGGAACTTGAGTTTGTAGAGGGAAATCGAAGGCAATCAAAGCAAGATGCATGGAGTGTGGAAAAAAATTGCTATAACATGTGGCCTATTTTTGTTATAAACAATAACCTTCCTCCTTGGATATCAATAAAGAGGGAGCTCACAATGTTGGCAATGATTGTTCCAGGTATTTGTTTACAAAACTGTTTTGAACGTTGTATTAAATTTTTCTTATTTGTTGTATAATTACTTACATATATACAAGGTAGTAATTATGTATACTTTCACCCAATTAGGTAAGTACCAAGTCAAATATATGAATGTATATATTGAGCCTCCTTTCGATGAGATAGTAAAGTTATGGGATGGCATCACTATGTATGACATCTCTATACCAATAGGGAAAATGCAATTTCAATTCTATGGAATACTTACATGGACAATTCATGATGCCCGAGGGCTAACACATTTTTGTGGTATGTAACATACTGATGGAATTTAATAGTATATAATTTTATGAAAATATGATGCATGCTTCTTAAATATCAATTCCTTGTTATATAAATAATACTGACATTAATTCATATAATCTTCCAGGTCTTTAAACAAAGGGTAAATGTGCATGTCTAGTTTGTGGTCCTAGGATGAAATTGTGTCATTCAAGAAGTCTAGGAAAGGATGTATTTGATGAGTATAGGCACTTCCTCCCTAAGAACCATAGGTATCGAACTACAGAAAAAACATATTTTCAATTAGAAAGAAGAGATTGGAATAAAACCATGAATAATGACACCTCATCTATGGAAGTCGGAATATCATAGATTAAATTGTCAAGGTAAGCATTTTGTCTACGTGTCTGCATATATATTAATGTTTATTATTTTAATTTATATCGAATTTTGTTTATTTTATCTAACAATTATTGTTGTAATCTCATTAATTAATTTTCATAAATTTCGTCAAGGCATTAATGGGCTTCCACGAGGAATGAAAAGTTACTCGGTACAATTCAATAGGTTTCCCTACTATGAGCACCTACAAAGAACTCATTTGTTTGATACAATGCATATCGGAAAGAATGTAACAAAAACATTGTGGAGAATTTTAGACGGAAGGAGTGATAAAGAAAAACTTGTCAAAATTTGTATTGACATTCAAGAAGCCAATCATGCACTGCAAAATGTGATTTATTCAAACAACAATGGAGTACACCGAAATAGTCTTCCATGGTTATTTACAGAGAAGGAAAGCAATGTTGTAAAAGAGGTCATTCAGAAAATTAAATTTCCCATGGGATTTGCTTCAAACATAAAGAATATATTAACGAAGAAAGGTGAATTTGGTGGGGTGAAAACTCATGAATGGCATACCTTCATTAAGGTAATTATTTTGGACGTAGATTTCTATATTGGTAATTGATATATGACTTTTTAGTAATATAATATGGTTTTATTTTCCTAAAAATTAATGATCCCTTTTTTGTTACAGTATGTTCTACCTCTATCTCTACATGATAGCTTTGACAACAATGTAAACCAAGTTATATATGATCTTGGAAAATACATGAGGTAAGTATTAATGATTTATATGCAAAATCGTTATTACTCAACTTCTCTACATATGTTTTTATACTTTCAATATATATACGACATTGTTGTTGAAACCTATGATCTGATTTGTTATATCATGTGTAGGTGGTTTTCATCTAAAGAAATCCATGAAGAAGATATAAGATATTTGATGAGAGAAATTCCTCGGCTTACATGCGAAATGAAAAAGTATCTACCTCCAACATTTTTCAATACACAAGAACACTACCTCATACACCAAGTTGAGGAGATTGAAATGTGTGGACTTGTACACACAAGGTCAATGTGGATGGTGGAGAGGCACTTGAAGTCATTGAAGGCCTTCATTAGACAGAGAGTACGTCCTGAGGGATCTATGGTGGAGGGATATATGGTATATCAATCATTGGTGTATATTATTCATTATCTTCCTAAATTATCAACACAAATAATGAAGGTGCCTCATATTTGGGATCTCAATTCCATTAACAATTTGAAGGGGGGGTCTTGATCGGGAAAGGTAGAATGAGGAAAGTGAAAGGTAATTAGATGGTAGAGATCTATAATAATTTTCATTAATATTTATTTATTTCTATATTGTACTTATTTAAGTTCTATTTAACTTCCATGATCAATTATTATTTAATATTTACTCTAATTACTAATTTTTATTCTTTTTTCATATAGTTGGTCGAGAGTGGGATGTAATACATTTATACATCGCAAACAATCGTGATTGGATGAAAGTATGGATAGATTCATGTAATATACAATGTAATGATAGGTTATCATGGGAAGGGGTGGCTACTTTGCTTAAAGAAGCTCATCGTAATCAAGATACCAATCTTACTAAGAGGGAAATTGATTTAGCATATGGTTTAAAAGATAAACAAGAAAGCATATTATTCACCTGCATCATGATTTAGTTATTTTCCATTATATTGTTGTTTCTTTTATAAAGTTTTACTAAGTCTAAATATTATGTTTATTCATTGAAAAATATGCATTTTTTTTATGTGTGGGGCATATTGCAGTTGAAACACCACAAGGCTATGTGGTGCAATGGCCGTAAATTTCGCTTCAAAAAGTTGGATGATAAGAAGAAAACCTCTGATTCTGAGATAACTGCAGTTTTTCAGGTCACTAATGTTCGTATAGAAGTGGCATGCATCCAACAATATCTAAAAATAGATACTATGGGTATTTGAATGATATAATCAAGTGTGACTTTAATTCCTTCAAGTTAGTTCTGTTCAAGGTCAAATGGTACATGTTACAAATGAATGAACATGATCCTGAAAGAAATTTTATTGAACATGCCAATGGATTTACCATGGTTAATACAGGATGTTTGAGCCGAGTACATAAACATATGTTCTTCCAAGACAATCTAAGAAAGCATTTTATTCAGAGGCTCTAGGTAAAATAGGTTGGTCATATGTTGTTATATATGATCCAAGAGGAAGGCCTGTAAATTTTAATGTACCAGAAGAAGATGATATTTAAGAAGAAGAAGATGCAAAGGAGCATGACGTATATGCACTGTCAAATGAAGAAGCCGAAGAAGTTGAGCTAGATGTAGATGACAATGTTCTTGACGATCATATTAACGATGATATTATCGAAAAATGACTTTGATGATGATGATGTTGATATGGCCAATCCTTTCAATGTCGATTCTAAACGAGATGATTCAAATGTAGACTTAGATGAGGAATTAGATGATCAATGATATTGCAGAAATGATGAAATGTCAGAGTTATGTGATCGTTATATCTTTTCATAGTCCTCATCATCATCATCATCATCATGGTCATCATCATCATCATTGTCATCATTATCGTCATCTTCATTTCATCATCATGGTCATCATCATCGTCATCGTCACCATGATCGTCATCATCATTGTCGTCATCGTCATATTCATCATCGCCATCTTCATCATTATCATCGTCATCATCATCATCATCATCGTCATCATTGTCACCATCCTCATCATCATTGTCATCATCATCGTCATCGTCATCATCATCATCATCATCATAATCATTGTCGTCATCATCATCATCGTCGTCGTCGTCGTTGTCATCATCATCATCATCATCGTCGTCGTCGTCGTCGTCATCAACATCGTCATCATCGTCATCAATGTCATCATCGTCATCATCATCATCATGATCATGATGATGACGATGATCATCGTCATCATCATCGACATCGTCATCATCATCGTTATGATCACCATCGTTGTTTTCATCGTCATCGCCATCATCGTCATCGTCATCATCATCATTTTCATCGTCATCATCATCATCATCATCGTCATCATCATCATCATCATCATCATCATCATCATCGTGATCATCATCGTCGTCATCATCATCGTCATCATCATTGTCATCGTCATAATCATCATCGTCGTCACTGCCGTCATCATCATCATCATGGTCATCATCATCATCGTCATTGTGATTGTCATAGTTATCATCATCATCATCTCCATCGTCATCATTGGCATTATCATCATCATTTCCATTTTCATCATGGTCATCATCATAATTGTCATGATCATTTTCATCATTTTCGTCCTCATCATCGTTGTCACCACCATAATCAACAATATTGTCCACTCATATTGTCCACAAATTCCTTGTATGTTTCAACCCTAACACCTTAAGGGAGGTTCATTATTGCATATCTAGTGTTTATTGGCTATATCTAGTGTGGAAGTCATTTTGGACACGGATAATTGTTAGAGGACTATCACAACTCTACACTTCAGTGCAAATAGCTTCATCATCTACAACAACGAGTTCCAATTGAGTTATGTTCCTTATTCCATTTCCATTTCTAACATTATGGTTTCTTATATCTCACTAAAGGAATTGTTGATTAATTAACCATAGTGAATTTCTTCAATTTCCTTTTCTAATTTGCTGGTAAAACTTAATTGATATACCATTATAATCACCTATATCCCTAGGATGTCATTCAAATTAAAAAAAAAAAACAAAAGTTTATTGGGAACACCCTGACACATGTCTTTTTCTTCATTGGGCTATATGAGACCGATATGACTACTTATGATTTCAAGATTGATATTTTTTTTTGATGAACAAGAACAAACAACAAAAAATGTATTCATAACTATAAAATTAACATCAAATAATCACCATGAAAACAAACACTAATCTAATATATACTAAAGATATGGGGAAGTCCATTGGATAAAATTTTGTAGTCTTAGACATGAAAGGTGTGATAATAGATGAAAAATTATAGGAGTGGTTGATCAATGGGAGGCCCCATATATTATCTCAATAAATGTGTCTCCTTAAGAAAATAATACCTTTCAAAATTCATTCTTGAAGGCTCTTAGAAGGAAATGAACTAGGTAAACTTTCAGCTAGCGAGGGACCTCTAAGTTGGGATGAATTTGATGTCTTTTGCACTCTTGAATAGGGGAAAGAATATGAGGCTAGAATCAATTAGTTTGGATGCGAGGACAATTATTGTGAGCCCACTTATATGTTTGACCAAACCATTGACTTCTCCAGTCAGCCTTGTCCTCAATCTATCACCTTTCACAAGTGAAACCTCATCACCTTTAAAACCAATCAGTAGATGCAACCTCCAAATTCACTTTCAACACATTTGTCTCAGGTTGAAACTTGAATTGGTGATCCAATTTGAGCATTGGTTGCAAAGAAAATGTAAGCAAGATGGGCCAATTTCACTTATGTATAAAACCATGGCATATTGATAGAGGTAAAACCATGATGTGTAGGCCAAAAAAATATTTGTGGGCATGCCTAAAAGAAAATACAAATATATCACCAACCATAATTAGGAGAAACCACAAGGTGAAGAGTGCAACTATTGGATCAACTTTGGATGCTCCAAATTGAGAAATCAATCAAATCGAGTATCTTCAAGTATATACAAGCACCTTAACAATGCCTATTTGGAACATCATGGGACACATTTTCATGCATTAAGCACATACACTAATACAAGTGGAAGACCTTCATGCTAACTTTAGTGGTGGAGGTCAATTGATCATTGTAGCCTAATATAGAGTATAAATGAGAATTCCAATGTCGCTTGGGGAGGGATGGCCTTTGTTTGACTTAGATTTGGAATGAATAACCATACCTTGGGCATATTAATGAATGAAAATTGAGGCATATGCAATATTTTTTTGAAATATTGAATGATAGGCCTACTTAGCATTGTAAGATGGAGAAAAGGTTAGATTTCAAAAAAATGATACATATGTGAGGAATAATATTGGGGTTTACAATGAGATGTAAGCCAAAGGTGGTAAAAACATTGATAATAATAACTAGTCATAGCATAATTAACAATCATTTTTTCATACCTTTTGTTTTATACTTTTCTATCGGCCAAATTAAATTATTGAATTATTTTTCAATACCATAATATTTTCCCATAGATTTTCTTGTTGATTTGCATGGATTTATATCACAACCATCTAAACAATAGTTTCCCTGATGCATATTCTCATCGCCACCCTCTTGGGTTAAGTATATGCATGTGTGTGCCCCTATATCCTCCCTAATATAAAATAGGTTCAATGTTTTTGCTTCCCCCTAGTCACTATTAAAAATTGTTGGTTAAGACACATGAGATAAGCTTCACTATTAATACTTAATAATACTAAATTCCATAAGACTATAGTGACACCAAAATTTTCTGTCAAGTCAACAAAACCTTTTCAAATATAATAGCTTGAATGTCTACGACAAGAGTTGGGGGAAGAATATATTTGATAAAGTCAACAAAGAATTCCCACATATTTGTGCCAATTGCACCTACTTAATTTTTAACATACTTTGCAATAACCTCTTCTTCCCCTGAGAAGAATATTTGAATCTTTTAATGCACCATTCAAATTTCAATCTCAGACAATGTCAATGGATAACCCCTCATCTACTTGTCCAATCCACTATGCAATTGTCCATACACTCCATGTCTTCACATTCATCTGTAATGTGAATTCAAATGTCTAGTTCTTCTGAACTTCATTGAACATAAGAAGGCACTGGTCATATTCCGCTTTAGATGCCTTTTTCAAACCCATAACCTCCATTGTTATCTTAGAAACTTCCTTATTCTTTTTTCATACAATTCCTTGCGAGTTTTGTTTGCACCATTTCTCCACTTCTTTGTACTATCGTGGTTTACAAGTATTAATCCAAAATTTCAAATTCTAGCTGCAAAGCTAAGAGAAAATATTCTCTGTTGAATATGTACATAATTGGGAGTAATGTTTACAATTATCAACATTTTTTGAATCAAATCACAAAAAACTAGAGAGTATTTGAGTGAGCCTTGTGTTTGTGTAAGACCCTAGAGATCTAAAGAGAGATCAATAATCATGTATGTGCAAATCAATGTCACCCTTATATGCCTTTACAGATTTCATGCAAGACTCCATGTGCCAATGTTCATAATACTATAAGGTAGTTTCCAATTGCAATTAATTCACACCAACTATTAGAATACATAATTAACCCAACATGTAATTCAACAATTCATGAGACGAGGAAGGAAACTATGAAGAATCTTCACTAACAAAATTCTCTTAGGGAACCTGCACATGACCTAAAATTTGAGCTTCATTGGTGCCTTTTTAGCACCTAAATTCTCTTGTCCAACCCAAGTTGAGTCCCATCCAAGTCAAACTTTAGAATCATAACCATTCAATAAAAAAGTTAAATATAACTCTGGCCACCTATTTCATGTCACCGAGAAGACATACAAATGGTATCTTTTATAATTTTTTGGAGAGGAACTCCCAATTACAATAATTTTTTTTTGTTATATCTATTTTATTCTTGTTAAGTAACTATAGTAAAAAATGCACAACTCTCTTTAAACAACAATGTCAAGCATGAATTCCCATAATTCTCATGATTCTAGCCTTTAGGTTAGGACAAAGTCTAGAAGGAATTATAATTTCGAACTAGATCCTAATATTGCTTTTCTTTCCATGTTCCTTTGCAATGGCCATTCCCTTAGGAATAATTTTTCATAACTAGGGTAAATAATGTCATTGAAGGTAAGATTTAGAGTTTTCCCACTGAATGTCAGAATTGTGATAGAATATCCTATCAAAGCTTCAACCAAATTTATCCTTTGAACAAGGACCAAGTCATTGTCTTCTCATTTTGAAAAAATTACGTGGCTTCTCGTCAACCAGAAATTCCAGATCTACAACTTCAACTCCTAATTATTGATTCCCTTTCTCTATAAAGGTTATCTTAGTCCCTTTCTTCCATCTTGATTTGAATTGTATACTCAAAACCTCTTGAATGGTCACAATCTTGCCACTGCAATTTGACACATCCCTTGAAATATTCATTGTCCTAATATCACCATTATATAGTTCTTCAAAGGTGCACTTTAGCTTACTCTCAATTTTACGATCTTTGTGTAGGCCAACTGAGTTGCCTCCTCTATCATGCGAAGGATCCTAAGAATATGGGAATGCATTGCGTCCTTGTGGAAATCCATACTTTTTATTGTTGAAGCATGAATGCCCAAGTCTTCTTCTTATCAATACCATGTTTGGTAAGGAATTGGAAACAAAGAACTCTACAAAAATGTCTTTCACATTTTTCAGAGTGAATTTGAATCCATTAGAGACATCACTATTGGAAAATTCATTTGAACTATGACTTGGAGGTGCAACCTGTCCTTTTACTCCTTCCTGTCACATTAATAATAAATTTCATGCTTTTGGGAATTGTTGAGAAACTCATAAGCTTATAAAATATTCTTGAAGTTAGACTATTTTGTCCTTCCTGTTGTTGGGGTTCTTATCCAGATCCCACTTCATGACAAGCTTGCGATAAGATTTTTTAATTCCATCACTGGATGCAACATTACCCACTTTCAAGGTCAAATAATAATCAACCCCCATTGGAGAAAAACAAAATTGAACAACAAACTTGGACATAAGCACATCGACTAGAAACAAAATTAAACAACAAACAAGATTTTTGCTTCCCCTAGCCCTTCTCAATTATTTTTATTTTCTCTCATGTCCATCATACCCTTGGTGACCATGCCCATATGATGGTATTAACATCAATGAACATAATTTTCTTCCAAACCAACAACCCATTTTTGTTTTTTACTTAAATAATTTTTATACAATTCTTTGTTAACCTTTGATGTTCCAAATGGCTTCCACCATTGAACCTTTACTTTGAAAGACTCGATAGTAGCATCTGGATCTCTGTAAACACTTCCATTTTCTATATTCAACCATATCTCACAATCTTTCTTTCATGATTGTACTATGAGCATTTGTTCCTCTATAACCTCATCATTTGGAGAGAATGGATATCTAGGCTTGTTGCATAGACATCCAACATAGAAATCCTCAATTATGGGGACAATTTCCCTCAAGAACACTTCCATAACTTCATGTGAAGACTTTAAAGGAGCATTATTTTTATTTCCTTCACTATGGATGGCCAAAAATTTATTGTTGAGGCTCAATGCTCTAAAAGAGAGTGTCCAAAGCTTTATATATGGTCTCCCAATAAATTGTGTTCGATAGGGATATAAGAATTGGCTACTCACTACATCTATTCATCATTGGAATTTTCATCCATGGGTTGATTCATCCCTATTGTAGCAAGGCCCCATAGATGATGGGATACTACATATTTAGGTATTTACTCGTTATTAAGAATCCATAAATGGTAGGGACATGGAAGCTCGTCTGTTTTACCAAGACAGATCTTCATTGCAAAATAAGAAATGTGAAAGCCTTTTGAATTACTCTCGAGCTGAAATTAAGATTCTCCAATGTGAATTCATTACCATAAAGAAATGGATTTGTGAAAATCTGGTTTCACTACTCAGTTTAATTGGTCATGGTGCTAAGGCCAATGCCCAACAACATTGTAGGAAAACTATATTCTACATCAAATGTTCAAACCCAACAGTTGATAATCACCCATTTGGCCATTCATTACATTTAGTCAAAGAACTAAACAAGATGCCTGGTGCTTTGTTATTACCGTTGTCATTTCCATTTCAATCATATCGTCACTAACTACATTTTCTCATTTGATGGAGTGTAGGTACAATCTAACATGTACCTATCAGACCTATCATCCTCGAGTGAGGGAATTTCTGGAGGGAGGGGGGAAAGTGTTAGGATGTCCAACACATCTAACAAGGCAAGGTCAACTAGAGGTGAAAAGGTCAAAATAAAATTCCATAGGCGCATGGAATTCTTTCTTGTTCCAGGAGGTTCATGTTAATATGATGATGAGAGCATAGGTGACATCGAGGTTCCTTTTAGGTACAAACATCTACTAAGACCATGGGTACCCAATGAACTTCCTAATTGGACACTGACTTCTGTGTCAATGAGCGGATTTATCACATTGCTCCATCATCCATACATGGTCTGGGTCTATTCTCCATGGATGGCATAAAGGTGAAAGATGGAGGACTTGTTGAGTCGATGGAGTATATTGGACCATGCTACAACTTTGGATATTGGTTGAGGATGGTATGATATATGCCAAGTATGTGGAGATATGAAGTCACTGCAAATTACATACAACTAAAAGACAATGATCACAATAAATGAGCGACGGTGTATATTGATGGAAGGACAAAGGCATTGGGAAATATTGCAGGGCTTATTAACAGTACAATACCATGGATGACAAGAAAACAACCCAATTGTATATTTGAGGGGCGTGAAGGAAATCAAATATTCGTATTTGCAGTGAAAAAATAGTTGCAGGGGAAGAGTTGTTGATTGATTAGGATTTGAATCGAATCGATGGAAGCACTATTATTACACGAGTAAACATGTTATACCAGTATACCAAACCTGTAATTAAGGTTTTCCTTTTTATATCTGAAACATACATTTTAATAGCTCATGCTTCTTATATTATTTTCTTATAACATACTAAATTGTCATGCATCTTATAATGTGTCAGGGTGATCGTGGGAAGGCACTGGCTAGCTCAGAGTAGGTATAACATTGAATTTCATATCAATTTTGCTTAGAATAATTTAATTAACATGTTTGTTTCTTGATGTAGACGAGAACACCGCCGGAGTAGGATGATCTCTTGAATGAAATATATTATTCCGCCAACCCAATGGAAACAATTAAAAAGGCCTTGACAAAGGAAAATATTGAATACATTGAATTGGCTAAGTCTAAGCCACTTACAGAGGAGGAAAAAAAAGGATGGGAATTTTAAGACGGGATATAAAACAATTTGGGGTAAGCGCAATTTAAAAAAAAGAAGAGACTATTTCAGACATAAATTGTTTTATGAAATTTTTGCATGTTACCATCATATGAGAAGTACTCTAACATTTTATTTCTATAGGAAATTTTACAATCATGGATTGGGGAACAACCTAGTCATGGGGATGTTGAGGAAAATGTATGAACAACCTTACTCAAGCATTTTAAGATCTTGTTGGGCTAAGGAAAGATAGTTGGGAATGTTACCCAGGGTTTATAGCCTTAGAGTAAAAGAAACTATCACTCAATCCACAAGTATTAAGTACAAGGGACCAAGGCTGTTTTTTTTTAATATATTATATGTAACTGTGCAAAAAAATAAACCAAGTAGAAATTACATGAGTATGTACATGGAGATAAACGTGAAATATGAACCAAATCATCAAAAATACATATGTGAGATTGAAATCAGAAGTCTGATTTTTATTTTGATTTCATTATGAGATTCAAAGTTGAATTATATTTACAACCCCTACGAGGGTAGGGACCAAAGTCAGATTTATAAGCCTCCGATGGGAACCATACAAAAATACTCTTACAACAAAAAAAAATTGAAGCTAAAGATCTGGATCAGCTTGCCACAAAATGTTGTCACTTGAATCTGCAAAATATTCTTTATCAGTCATGAAATTTAATTCATAAATAGACAAGAACACACATACTTCCATAGATAAATCATACACCTTTAAAACAAGCTTCTGAAATATATGATTCAGTTTTGAATCATGCTGCCTTCAATAAGACCTTGCTTCCATCAAGATGGTTAAGCCTGCTATTAAACTCATAATGAATGCAAAATGAGAGTATCTCACAAGTATAGAGCAAACCTTATGGCTGGAGTTCTCCCTCTATTATCTCTTGCCCTTGTCTCTTCATTTGATTGAGTTTTTATTCCTTCTCAATAAGTTATGGTAGTTCAACTACCTTTCTTTAGTTAAGCTTAATTAGCTTAACTAATTAGTTGAGACAAATAAAAAATAATATATATAGGTAAGGGTCTAATTAAATAATAACTAAATAGGTGGGACCCCTTGTGACTCCCATTTTCAATTTCTTTTAATACTCACCTAAACATGAAGTATAAAACCCCAAACATTTGATTCAAACATCCTCCTTGTAACTCCAATTTTCATATTAATGATCAAATATTTTAATATCAACAAAAATATAATATGACTATATCCAAAAATGGCATTATATCCATTATGTCCAAAACAATGTCTAAATATGTGTTTGATGTCCAAAACATCGTCAAAATAAAAAGATTGTCCTCAATAGAAAATAACATTAATCAACATTAAAAACCATATTTTCTATGAGAGGCATTTTGCCTCTTTTTAGTGCTGCCCTCTTTAGATCCCATTTCTAATTTATCTTGTGTAATAGCCTTCAATTGATGGGAACTTTGTGGGTGGACTACATTGATGACGTGTGAACAATCATCTTTGATATGGAGATGGGAGGACACAGATCCAGAGGAATCTTTAGATGACTTGGAGGGAGTGGCCACTCCTTTCCCTTTATCTAGCTCCAACTTGGGAACATAAGTTTTTAGCCTTTTACTTACTTGAGAAGACTGTATGGGCGAGACAACATAATCAACTTGAGAATTTGGATTTTTTGGCGGTGGAGGAGGGGGTAATTGCAATGACATAGTAGGCCAACAATGGTGATGAGTTACAGGCTGATGAAAAATCTCTTGTCAACCATCATTAACAGGTGGTTCTGGTTGCATAGACACATGAGTGGGAACACGAATACCATAAAATTTTTGATGTGGCTGGAAAGGAGGCCTCTCACGTTGGGACTGGGGAATCCCATAGCCAAATAGGTTGAAGAAACAAACTTGAAAGATATGATTTAGTTCCTGTGGATCAATGTCAAAATGTATCAAAAATCATGGCCTTCTATGGCCTCTCTACCAATTATTTCCTCCGCCTCTATTAGCTCCTCTGCCATTGCTACCCTTGCTAAGGAAACTCATCTTGAAGAAATATTCCAAACATGTCATGAAAAAATATTAACAATCCATGCATCAATACTCTACCTAAATAAAATCAAAAGGTTGGCTCTATCATTCACCACATAAGCACATGCAATCCATCCATCAATACCTTAAAAATCAACAATCAATTTACCATTTGAACAGGGAGTGGTAGGGATATTGGGAATATGAAGGGATTATAATGAGCGAAAAATGGTAGCATGGATGGGAAGCGACCAATGAATATTGTTCAAGCAAATGCAGAAGTAACAGAAAATGTATCCATATCCAAACTTCCAACACCAGTAATCAACTAGCCTTTTCTTTTGTTATTAATCCTTTCTCTTTTCAAAAATGAAATTCATAATAATAGAACAGGGAATGTTTTAAATGTATTTGGGAAGAAAGTGGGCATATAATGAGAGAAAAGTAGGATAATGAAAAGGAAAAATATGATTTTTGTTCTATTATATGCAATAGTATCTATTGAAAATCAACATCACTATCAATTGCCAAAGCTTTTCTCTGTTAATAATTCAAATCCAACACACAATAGTTTTTATAGTACCCAATATAAAACCCCAGGAAACATTCGAGACTGTCAAACTTTACAACTTCAATTTCCCCTGCCACTATTTATTAGCAGAGCTTTTATATGAGATTGTTAACAAAGTCACAAAACAATTAAAAATAGACTACACCCAACGTGCATGGGAGGCTGAGAACACAACAAAAAGCCATTGACCTTTCACTATACAACGCTTGTATCACAACCTTCAATGCTTGCCGCATAAACAAACTGGGTTCGAAACCTCATATGAACTGGTGCTCATCATTTATTTTAACATCATATAATCTTCAAAATCGACCAAACCCCCATGGATAATTAACAAACGAGCCAATAATTCATGCATATAACCCTTTTTTCCCACTGTCGGGTTAATGACTATAACATATATCAAGACCCGAGTTTGAATCTACTAATTTCCATACACCAGATAAAAGAACCGGGGTCTAGGAACGAAAAGGTGAAACATTCATATTTGCAAAAAACCATTTAATCATTTATTTCCACAACAGATTTTCCACATACCTCATATGGTGGCCGCAAGGCAAATAAGCCTATATATTCACAAAAATTTGAAAGATACTTTGAAGAAGTTGTAAGTCTTCCAAAGAATGGGTAAAGGGTATGAGGTTATTGTTGGATTACTGAGAGGGGGGTGAATCAATAATAGAGCAATTTAATCCTTTTTAACCATATAATGCAAGTGTTATATCAGTGTAGCATTATCATCCAATAATTGCAGAGTAAACAATGAACAAATGAGAAATCATACACATACACAGTACACTAGTGTTTTTACGTGGAAACTCAAAGCGAGAGAAAACCACATAATGATTTTTCTTATATGTCTTGAAGAACTACATTCATTGGAAGCACCAACTTCCTTTATTTTCCAGCTGCAACTGGAAGGAGGCTCCAACCCCCTAGATTCTCAGGCTACAACCTGAGAGAAGCTCCAAATCCCCAATTCTCTGGCTACAACTAGAAGGAGGCTACAAACCCCTATGTTCTCCGGCTACAACCGGAAGGTGGATACAACCACCTGTCCTTGCCCCGTCCAACCGCCCTGACGTAAAAGTAGAATGATGGAACCACTGTCACACTATCACTATGAGATATATTGTTGTAAACTTGTACCAATCAACCTGCACCAAAAAACCTGCACCAAACAACCTGTACCAATAACCTGAACCATGCATCAACCTGTACCTCAACCTGTAATCAACCTGTACCATAAACAAGTG